>VOPJ01011532.1:0-80279 GCA_014673585.1 Semibalanus balanoides
TGAGTATATAAACTGGCATTGTTTATTTCAACTATAATTTCTGACGGACATGGAGCTGCGTTTCTGTTTCGGTTCTAGCACTGCATGACCATACATGACCGCTGCAGTACATACAGTGGTTATCGGCGTTTTTCGTCAAGGAAACGTGGCTTGTAAACTAGTCAGACGTCTACATAATTGGTGGCTGGTGACCGAGCGAATGTTCGGTTTATTTATTAACAATAACAGTGGCTCTGCGTTGATTTATAACTCAGAACTCATCTTATGAATCTTCCCTGGCAATTTATCGACGAATTTCCCCGCACTTCAACACGACAATATAATCGTTAAAATTATGAAATATGGTCATAATGTTTTATTTCAGTATGAGGCAAGTAATGGCATGGCGTCGTGTCAGCGTGACGATAGCTCAACTGCAGGGGGACAGGACGGGTAAATACCAGACAAAACCCTGGCCACACCACGATAGCGCGGAGCTGTAACGTGGTGGTACGAACTACGAACCACTGGCGGATTCGGGGAGGTGAGGATGGGGGGGAGGGCATCGGGGACGTGCTGCCAAAACGACCGCCTGCCGTAACGTGGAGGTGGCCTAAATATTCTGGTTTGCCCGTTCGTCTGTATTATCGCTACGCAGTGGCGCAAGTTACAACACTGGCACAGGCAAATCAAGCCTTATATTGCCCTCACTACCCTATCTGAAACACCAACAATGCCCTATCACTCTATTCACCCTATGCCGTTGAATGGGAGCGTCCCCCTACATATTTATTTTCAGTGACAGCCCTGATCGGCACTATCTCTGTCTCTGTCTCCATCTATCGATGCTGCATGCAGTGGAATCTATTGCAATTACTATGGCCCTCGTCCCCGGTATCAGGGGCGAGGGATTAAATAGTTTCATTGGTTTTCATTGCGTGGAGCACCGACAGACACCACCGATGGACAATGTTGACATTGAATTAAACGGGAGCACTTAGGCAAGGCTTTTAAGTACCTATTCTTTCCACGCTTGCTTCAGGTAAACGAAAAAAAGCATCGCCCACACTGAAATGGAGGATTTATTATAATGTTGCACTGAAAATACTGCTACTAACCATTTTCACGACGGATTTATTCGCCGGGTGCATCGACATCGGGTGGTGTCGATAAAGTGGATAGAACATATGTGCGTGACTGTGCATGAAGGACTCCAGGATACAAAACAAATCCTGAATTATATTTCGAAGACGCCAATCTTGTGACATTGAATTAGAGCATGGCCCAGTGCCAAGGTCAAAGAGGCCCATCAAAACCTGAGGCGCTCCTCTGTGATTATTTCTGCATGGCGCTTCCAATCCTGACCAAATTCTGGATCCGTCACTGTCTGAACTTGACCCAGTCCCTCTACTCTCTCCAGCGCCTGAAGCCAACCCAGCGGACGGTACCCACCGTAGTCCAGCTCGGCGTCCGCCTCTGTCTCCCAGCCCGAAACGACGGCGCCCCCACCAGTTCCAGCCGGCCGTCCGCCTCCATCTCCAGCGCCTGAGCCAACCCAGCGGACCGGTACCCACCGTATCCCAGCTCGGCGTCCGCCTCCCATCTCCACGCTTGAGCCAGCCAGCGGACGGCACCCACGTATCCCAAGCCTCGGCGTCCGCCTCTATCTCTAGCGCCTGAGCCAGCCAGCGGACGGCACCCCCACCCGTATCCCAGCAAGGCGTCCCGCCTCAAATCTCTAGCGCCTGAGCCACCCAAACGGACGGCACCCCACCGTATAATCCAGCAAGCGTCCGCCTCTATCTCCAGCGCCTGAAGCCAACACCCAGCGGACCGGCACCCCATCGTATCCAGCCTCGGCGTCCGCACTCTACTCCACCGAGCCTGAGTCACCTCAAACGGACGGCACCCCATCGTATCCAGCTCCGGAAGGTCGCCTCCATCTCCAGCGCCTGAGGCCACCCAGCGGACGGGCAACCACCCCACCGTATCCAGCAGCGTCCGCCCTCAATCTACAGCGCCTGCAGCCCCAAACCGGACCGGATACCCCTCCGTATCCAGCACGGCGTCCGCCCCAATCTCCAGCGGGCCTGAGCCAACCCAGCGGAACGGCAACCCCAACCGTATCCAGCAACGGCCGTCCGCCTCAATCTCCCAGCGCCTGAGCCACCCAAACGGACGGCACCACCCACCGTATCCAGCAAGGCGTCCGCCTCGTATCTCCCAAGCGCCTTGAGTCCACCCAGCGGAAGCACCCCACCGATCCAGCAAATCGGCGTCCGCCTCTGTCTCCAGCGCCTGAGCCACCAGCGGACGGCACCCCCACCGTATCCAGCAAGGCGTCCGCCTCTATCTCCAGCGCCTGAGCCACCCAGCGGACGGCACCCCCACCGTATCCAGCACGGCGTCCGCCCTCTATTCTCCCAGCGCCTGAGGCCACCCAGCGGAACGGCACCCATCCGGTAATCCAGCTCGGCGTCCCGCCTCCATCTCCAGCCCCGAACAGACCCGTGAACTCCCTGCAGACTGTCAGCACAGCGTGTCGCTCCCGGATCAAATAAGTCCGGACACGTGCAACCACCCGACCCTCCCCAAGCGGGGCCAAGCACGTGCACCACCGACCCTCCCAGCGGGGCCAGCACGTGCACCGCCGACCCTCCCAGCGCGCGGGGCCAGCACGTGCACCACCGACCCTCCCAGCGCGCGGGGCCAGCACGTGCACCGCCGACCCTCCCAGCGGGGCCAGCACGTGCACCGCCGACCCTCCCAGCGCGCGGGGCCAGCACGTGCACCGCCGACCCTCCCGGCGGGGCCAGCACGTGCACCGCCGACCCTCCCAGCGGGGCCAGCACGTGGCGAGGCGGCTCGTGCAGCACGATAGCCGCTTCCCCTGCCGGATGTTCCTCCGCCAGCGAGTCGCAGTGAATATGACAGAGGGAGTGTAGAGAGTCCCGAGTCCCGAGTCCCGAGTCCCGAGTCCCGACACAGCGCCGCCGTAGCCTCAGATAACTGCGCAGAGACGGCGTGGTAAGGCAGCGTCCGATGGTAAGAGGGTAGGAATCTGAGGTTAAAGAGGGTGGGGTAGGGATCCGACTGTGACGAGAGGAAGAGCAATCAGAGTGCGATGGTGAAGAGAGGAAGTCAATCAGGGTCTAACGGTGAGGAGCGGGGAGCCAGGGAATTCCACGGACCTTCGCACTTACCGTGACCTTAAGGTGCAGGTGTACGACAGACATGGATGCACGTATAAATATACTCTTATGTTGCCCTCTTCACCCTATCTGAAAACCTAACATGTCGTACCATTAATCCTATGCCGGTGAATGGAAGCATCCCCGCTGGCGGGCAACCAGGATTTTCGTAACGGGGGCACGACTTTAAGGGGGCCCCATCAGACCACGCAAGGGCCCAACATTGCAGACCTAATAAAGGCTCCTGTACATATGATCAGCGGTGGATCTAGCAGCAGATGCCCTCAAAGGCCCCGAAAACATGATTAAACCTTCCCAAAAAAGGTTGGACGTACAGTTGCAAACGGCTGACGGCACGCTCCCTACTCCTCCCCCGGTCCCCCGGTCCCTACGCGCTCCTGCTTCGGATTGACCACGAGGCCGGTTTTTGACGGAGCCGCCACAATACAGGAATGTCGAGAGAGCACAAACATATTACGTATTCCTCGAGGCGCATGAACGCGTATCACCTGTCATTCGAGGACGTGGAGATGACGTAAGGAAGCCATCCGTTCCTCGGATGGGGTTCAACAAGCAGGGTCTTCAACAAGCGTGGAATGAGGTTTCGCTGTCGGAGGAAAGCGCCAAGGACGTGCGGAGCTGTAAAGGAGCGCTTGAATGAGACTTCTAGCAGTAAAGCCTCGCTGTAGTGGTGGAATTATTTTGACCCCCACTCCTCTTATGTTTTCCGAAAATAGCGGGAAAATAGCGGCTCGGCATTAAATTTGCACAGCTTTTTGGTCATGAATTTCCTATTCATGACCCTATTCCCTATTTTCCTAGACCTAGACCTAGACCCTATTTTCCTATTCATGACTAATGCTTCCTATTCAAATAATAGACATTATATGAATTGATTTTGTTCAACATCATATCATTTTGGCTCATTCTTGATGATCCCACTGGCAGCTGCAAGGAGGGCACAGGAGCTATACCCTTTTGGTTATAAAAGGCGGGGCAATATTGCATTTTGCCCCCCATCACCCAGTTGGAGGTACCGACCAGAGCCTATTTTAGTTTTTTAACAGTTGACAATTTTGCTCCTCTCCAGTAACGAAAGGTTTACCTCCCTGAAAACGACACGAAGTTGCAGTACGTCCATACAATACCTTAATATTTCTTCCATTTCGGCAGTATGGAAGGAGAGGGGGTTGGTCAGGGAGGGTCACCGAGCTCTGACCTGCTCATGTGGTTCAAAACTGTTTCAGCGGCACTGAAATGGTTCGATGATTGGCTATCCTCAATGCAAAGGATGCATTCCAATGTGATCGTTTTTAGAACCGATCCTCTGCTATATGTATTACGACACGTCCCAAGCAAAATGCCTTTTCTAGTGGACCCATGTGTGGTGTTGCCTGGTGCGTCCGGTGGCCCGAGGACGGCCTGCCATGACATCAGGCCGGCAGCTGACCACGCTACCAGTCGGATGTGGCCACCGGTAGCTGCCTCCTGTGTTTCCCCGATCCTTTCCCTGCGGACCGCGCCGGATGCCGGCGGCGCCGGTGGCGGCGGCTATCTGCAATGGCATCCGGCACACTGCCCGGCCGCACGTACAATATTGAGGCCCATGCCCGGTTCGGTCCATCCAGATTAAGCATGCAATTATTTCAACAACTTTTGCAGTAGTTATCCTAGCATATTTACTTGTATACTATAAATGAGAAATAATATCACTCACCTGTGTGTTGCTGTGGAATTAAACTGCTGGCTAAAATATTTGTTATGCTCTGACCTGGCTTGCGCGGGGCTCGCATTACTTCAACATTCTCAGTCCAAGGCCGCCCACAGCCAAGCGATTTCCTTTAAGTTGAGGCCCAGCCCAGGCCCAGCCCAGGCCCAGCCCAGGCCCAGCCCAGGCCCAGCCCAGGCCAGCCAGGCTCAGGACCAGGGCTGGGTCTGAGTTATAGTTCATTGTCAGTGTCATTGTAGAGCGTCAACAAATGCTTTAAAAAAACCTGTTTTTCAGCAAATGTTTTGCTTCGATTGAATAACTTTTTATCTTAGTAGTATACAGCAAACTATTTTGTACCATCGTTTTCTCTCGTCATTGCGTTTCGAATCATATCACTTTTGTCAAATCGAAATTTGACCCGGCAAGGAGGTCAAGGTCATGGTGACGTAGTCGGTCAAAAATCATATCAAAAGACGCATATTGAAGAGGACAAACATTTTGAGACCATTTGTGAAGTCTCTATGATGTTTCTTGTCACGAGTTATTGATAATAAAGGTGTTGGTTGACCGTGAATGACCTTTCAAAAAGGTCACTGACTAAAAAATTCATCCTTTTACATCAAGAAGGGCCTAAGATGTCATGATACTTGAAAGTAATTGGATTTTGCATGCATGTATTAAACCTCGTTTTTCAATTTCACCACGATACTTATATGTGGAAGGTTAGCATTATCTTACATCAGGGTCATAAAATATTATGATATCACCCTGAAACTTTCAAACACTTATTATTTGGATGTTTTATCTCATCAGTTCAAGTCTGTTTTTTTAAAACGTCTGAAAAAAACTACATCATTTTTGGTAAAAAAAATACGTTTAAAAAAAAAAAAAAAAAAAAAAGATCAAAATTTTCGAATTTTTGAGATTGCATCTGAAAGACCAATCAACTTATCTTACCCGATTGTACTGTTTTTGCTAACACTTTCTTCATACAGTACGACTCGCCATAAGTGCTTAACCATGCACAGGATTTTGTGTCAAAACGGCCGGAAACACGCCCCCTAAAAACTGTCTGGACCCCCTTCTAATAATTGCAATTTGGAAAAAAAAGTTACACCATCGATGCGCAATGAAATGTTAGGAAAGCAGCAGTTTGAGATTCTGAGTTGAGTTATGAGATGACCCGTTACGCGAAAAACCTTCAAGGGGGCCGATTCGCCCCCCCCCCCCCCGACAGTAATAGGGTTAACAATAATATTGATGAGATGGCCAAGGTGTCTGGAGATTCCATTTGAAATTTAAGTATGGTAGAATTAATAAACGGTAATACCATGACCTTTCCTCGGCAGATATTAGAAAATCCAAAGTATCAAAATTAAGTTATTATTTTCGTAATATTTCGGCACAGGCCTTTTATCAAAACATAAACATTCGATTACGACGCTTTTTCTAACTGCCTCTTAAACAAAATTAACTGCTTCACCATATGTGACAATATTGTTGATCGCACCACCTACAAAATATCTTCCATTGGCATACCTTCCACAAGAATAGCACCCAAAGATTTTCAACTCGAGCATTGATATTGCCATACCTATACTTTGTTGTGAGATTAATGTTCAACTACATGACAGCAACGCACCAGCTTCCATTACACATATCATGTTCTCTAGTATACACGCCGATCACAATATAATATACCATCTGTACATATCCATGTTCACCAACCACCCAAGAGTTACATATAAACGTGATATACATATGCTACAATACATACAACATATTCATACATACAATACAATACATATATAAATGCACATGCATCATACATGCATACATGTACAGTCGACCATTATGCATCCTCTCCTCTGAGCTCCAAATCATTCAATTTCACGTCTGTGTTACACGAAGGCCTGACTCAAGGGGCTTGTGAACTATTACCAGGTAGGACCACCATGGTCCCCCGCATCAGAATCCCTCGTGCACACAGAAAGTAAACTAGATGAGCCTAAAGAAAACCAAAAGGAAGGTAAATAAACATTACAAACCATATACGATTTTTAAAATACGCAAGAACCAATCTATATATAGCATTTATATAAGGCTATCTTATATTAACAACTATAAGATAGGCGCCACGAGGAGACTGTGACTGTTTAGCTGAGCGATGTTTCCTTACAGTAATGATTCGGCTATTTTTCGATCCGATGGTCTTGGATTTAGTATTATGACTTTAATTTTCAGGGGAACCATGAACCATCTGTTAAGATTTGGCGTGATTCTCTCTAAATGATCGCCATTGGTGTGTCGTTGATTTCATTGCGCATGTCACGTACGTGCTCGGTTGAACCTCAGACGCAATGGTCGCTTGGTTTCTCCGATGTAAACACCTTCCTGACTATCCCTCTGACAGATCTGACACCTAATTTCATAGACCACATTCTTCACACACACATTGCATTGCACACACGGATTGCACACACACAGAAGAATGTGGTCTATGAAATTAGGTGTCAGATCTGTCAGAGGGATAGTCAGGAAGGTGTTTACATCGGAGAAACCAAAGCGACCATTGCGTCTGAGGTTTCAACTTGAGCACGTACGTGACATTGCCGCAATGAAACTCAAGACACACCAATGGCCCGATCATTTTAGAGAAATCACCAATCTTACAAGATGGTTCTAATGTTCCCCTGAAAATTAAAGTCATTATATAAATCCAAAGACCATCCGGATCGAAAAATAGCCGATCATACTGATAAGGAAACATTCGTCTCAGCTAAACAGTAACGTCTCTCGTGGCCCTATCTTTATAGTTGGTAGATATTAAGATAGCCTTATTATAAATGATATATAATTGTTCTGCGTATCCTAAAAAATCGGTATATGTTTGTATGGTTTATTTACCTTCCTTTTTGGTTTCTTTAGCATCTAGTTCCACTTCTGTGTGCACGAGGACTGATGCGGGGGACCATGTGGTACCCTACTAGGTATAGTTACCACAAGTCCCCTTGGAGTCAGGCCTTCGTGTACACAGACGTGAAATTGAATAGTTTTGGAAGCTCAAGAGGAAGGATGCTCAATGTCGACTGTACATGTTATGATGTATGAGCATGTGCATTCTAATATGTATGTGTATGTATGATGAAATATGTGTATGTATATGACCATATGTATATCACTTTATATGATATATTGGGGGGTTGTGTGAATGGATATGTACAAGATGTATATGTATATGTGGATGGCGTGTATGATAGAGAACGATATGTTGAATGGACGCTGGTGCGTTGCTGTTCATGTAGTTGATATCATTATCTCACAACAATAGTTATAGGTATGGCAATATCATGCTCGAGTTTGAAAATCTGTTGGGTGCTATTCTTGTGGAATGGTATGCAATGGAAGATATTTTGTAGGTGGTGCGATCAAAATATTTGTTCACAGATTGTGAAGCATTAATCTTGTTAAGAGGCAGTTGTAGAAAAAGGCGTCGTATCCGAAATGTTTACTTTGATAAAGGCCTGTGGCCGAAATATTACGAAATAATAGCTTAATTTTGTAGCTTTGGATTTCTTTAATATCTTCGAGGAAAAGGTCCATGGTATTCCGTCTAATAATTTTGAACAACTATTGTTCTCGCACAAGCTAAGCTCTATAAGTATTGTAGAAGTTAAAACACCCACAGAGTCTATCGTGAAAGTAAATTTGAGTTTGGGTTGTTGACATCTGCAAAAAATAAGGCCCTAGTGTATTAGGGTAGCTTCTTAAAGCCGATGTCGTCATCCCTTTGTTTCAAATGTTGATTGAAAGTAGACTTGTTTTACACTTGGCTTACCATTAGCCATACACCTAGTCATACATATTGCAGCGTGGTAAGTTTTATTTTATTTTTTTTTTTCAAAAAATTTTTAACTTTCATTATGAGTCATCAGCTAAAAATACTAAGTACTTAGTTTTTCATGAAATTGAGCACGTTTGTGAGAGATAAAAAATGTCGATCGTGTTCGGCAGCAATTACTTCATATTTTGCACCACAAACGGCGTACATTGAACAACGTTCATAGAAAGTGAAACATTCCCTTTAACCCGCGCGGCCTCAGGGTCTCTCGCGAACCACGCGCCGGCGTAGGGGGTAAAATATACCCCCCCCCCCTCTTATCTTCCCGAACCAATAACCCGGCAGCGAGACGCGCAAGGCGGCCGATCGAAAGCTCTCAATGAAAACGAATCGACTGCAACCCGATTTTTTTTCAAAGTTAGGTCAAATGTAAGTCACGGTCAGTTCATATGAAGTTCGAGTTAATTGGAGTTAATGGTTCATTACTTTTCAATTAAAATCCTTTGATTAAGGACTGTCAATGCACAGAAGCTGCTCAAGGTTGTTAATACATCTATTGCATTAAGTAAAGTTGAATTGCATGCAAATGCAAGGTCAGGTCAGGTCACAAAAGGTCATTCACGAGAGTCAAATAAGGCCTGTGACACATGTTTAGGGTTATTTTGCAGTAAGAAATCGATTGAAACAGTCATTTTTACAACTTGACCCGGGCAAGGTCAAGATCAGGTCATCTAAGGTCCAAAACCAAAAAACTGATTAATATGAATAAACAATGCATGTTTTCTAGTTAGTTTTGTCTCATTAACACAAAAACGACATTTATATATCTGTATCAGGTCAAAAAATCCAAAAAAAGTTATTTGGAAAAATTACGCCATTACCAACATATGCTTGGAGAGCAATCAGTCACTGAAAAATGAAGCTATTACTTTGAAATTTGGTCTGGGTATCATTACACTTGCGTTCTTCATATTATATTATTCTGTTTTTAGATACCTTTGAAATTTTAATTTTTGGGGGAAATTTCTGAAAACAAATCATTTATTTTGTGGGGGTCAAAAACCCCAAAATTTTGCAAATCCTAAATGCATCTTGTAGATAATTAAATTTCCTTTCTTATACAGGTTTACCGTTTGCGATTTGCGTGGTGATTTTAAAGCCTATGTTTTCTACGATGCATCAAACATTATCGTATTCAACCAAAAAAATGGGCATGACATGACCGTCATTCAAAACGTCATTTATCTCCCAAAGTTCTCGAATTTTTATTCGATTATTTTTTTTAGGAAGACGTCAAATTGATACTGGATAAGGTACTAAAACTTTACGTCGTTTATCTATTACGGTTTTCAAGTTATGCGGAAATACGGGAGGGGGGTAATATTTACCCCCCCTACGCCGCGCGGGTTAAGATCTTTCGTCATTTTCCTGAAATGTTTTCTGAAACATTCAAGAAGTGTTTGTCGGCTTGCTAGCTAGATCATGTAAAAGCGTCGTCGAAGCTGCGCGCCGCTGCGAAAGGACCGAAATCAGCTCTTTCAATCAATCACTTATATTGTATAAGCCAGTTCTGAGCACGATTCATTTTAAGTGACTATTTTTCATGATGTGTCACAGGCTCCTAAAAGTCAGCGAATATATTTTGCAATAATTGACAATCATGCGTAGTGCATGCACTCACATCAGCTGGGTAAATGACTGGGGCGCAAGACACACTCACCAACAAGACAATAAAGCGCATTATCTATGCTATGTACGAACTGCAAGCATGACAGCAGTATGTCACAATGCATGTCGTGTGGGCCTGTGGGACATAAGCCACGCAAACACAACCTTGGTCCACAGCATTTCGGGAAAGTTCCACCCGTGGTGCAGACGCTAACTCCAACGAAAGACGCATCAGCATCGACAGCATCAGGATACTGCGATATTTAGTCAGCCGTTCAGCGAAGCCAGTGTCACAAAACCATCTACAACGACTTTGTCAACCCCTGCAGCTCAGTGGGAGAGCGCTGGAGTTCTGACCTATTCCGGTACTGGCAGCCCGGGTTTGAGTCGCTTCGGCGCTCGCTATTTGCTCCTGACTGGGATGGCCTGCGGTCGGTGTCAGCGGTCGCACTCGAGGCCAGGTGACGTCAGTGAGCGGGGCGGACCATGTCCAGGTATGTCGGGCACGTACAACTTTCGTCTCTAAATTTTGCCGGACAACAGGAATTGCGCGATCGGGTGGTAAGGTCAGGACCAGCGCAACAAGCTCTGCTTAGCGAGGGTCCTGACCTCGGAAAGCCATCCATACAAAACATTTGGACTAAATGTATACAAAATAAAAAAACGACAGCATCACAAGCGAAGCAATTCCGATGGCAACGCAATCGACACCGACTTAAGCTGCCGCCCAGTGCACACAATAACTATTCAAAGATTCTTCCAGTAAAACAGAAATGGACATCGTCCAGCATGCATCATGCCAAAACATCAAACTCTCAGACAGTCGGCGACATGTTCACACCATACAGTTCAATGTACCGAAGATATCCATACAGTTCATTGCTATGTGAAGACCGTCGCTGAAATCATCATTCTCTTTCGAATCGACCGACTCTGCTGCACACAACATGACGCCTGCGTACAGGGGGGATTTCTCCGGGGCGAGCCTTCAGACCTCCTCGTACAGGGGGGCGTCCGTTGGCTGCCACGTCTGCTGGCTCGGGTCGTGGCGGCTCGTTTGACTCGACGCGGTAGATTTATTTTTCTTCACCTGGGCGTAGACGGGGGACTGTGAACTTTGCTCCGGCTCAGGATGCCCTGCTGTTTTGTGTACGCTGCGTTTCTTGTCATCTGGCTTGTTCTTGTGGACCTGGGCGTACACAGGCATATCAGTTGTTTTGTCATCAATAGGACGTGTCTCTGGGAAGTTACCGGCAACTTTGGTCCCACTCGTCTCAGTGTTTGTAGTTTGACGAGTAGTTTCCCCAGACCACTGAATCGTCCTGGCCTTGGTCTTGTTGACATGCGCATACACTGGAGGATCGCTGGAGTCAGCCGCATATCCAAAGTTGTCTGAAGTGGTAGCACCTTTCTCTCTGCATTTGTTCACCTCTGCGTACAAGGGTGGCGCTTGTGTGGACTCGGCAATGAATCCTGCCTCCTTCTCTTCTCGCGTATGTCTATTCGGAAATATTTCCTCGTACAAAGCTTGGTCCTCACCACTTGTTAAACCTGAAACATTATCGCATACAGCTGAGCCAACCGTTGCTTCTGGAACATTCGCGTGCACAGACGAGTATACCATTGACCCCATAGCACCTGTCCGCGATACCTCGCCTGACCTCTCTCCTGCGGGCGACTGAGACGTCGAGTCTATTTGTTGACCATCCTTCGGCAGGTCCTGGGGCGGGTGCAGCTGGAGGTCAGCTACGGTGAGCCTCTGGCTGGGGGGTTGATTCGGGCGATTGGTGCGACGCCGACGAGCAGAGCGTTGGCGATGGCGGATAACGAGAAGGGTGATGACAGCGCCTAGCAGCAGGAAACAACCCAACAAGACCACGAGTATAACCCAGAGCGGGACGGCAGAGGCGAACAATGTTTCGTATGTCCCGGAGTTCCTGTTTGCAATATCACAGACGGTTTCCAGTAGAGGATCGCAGTTTGTGCAGTGATATCCCCGTATAAAAGGAGTGGTATGGTTGTGAAGGCAACGGATGTTCACATACGCGGAATTAAACAGCCCTGCACTGTCTTGTTTCGCCGAAGAACTCAAAGGGCTTCGACCGAAAAACAGCTCCATCACTTGCTTCCGAATGTTGCATTCACAGGGAATTCGTAGCTGCAATTCGCGTACTGTCAGCGACGTTACGTCAGACATTCTCAGAGATCCGTTGACAACGCTGCCGAAATTCAGTTGGTGCAGTATGATGCCTCGTCTATCCTTGCTCGAGTCCAGACGACGGAAGGCGTTCTCGTGAATAGTAGTTACGTTAGTCATTAGCATTGATATACAGCCGCTTGCGCGGATATTCAGCGCGTTTGTTGCCAAAACCTTGATAGAGGATGCATTTATTGAAAAACTTGATACCTTCAGGTCAAAGCCGTTTGGAGAAATCTCACCAAGACTGCTTTCCTCAATCCGAACATGTCCAATATTTCCCTGCAGACCTTGTTCACTGATGTAACCCAGGCGACTGGACCGAATAGTCAGACTGTTCCAAGCCTCGTTGCCTTGGAAGCAGCCCTCCTGGACACCGCTGAGGTTGATTGATGTGAGCGACAGCTTGCTGATGTGGCCAGCAAAGGTTTTCTTCGCACACGGCAACGTTATCGTGACATTGTTGAGAGCGAGCTCTCCCAGTGTGGTCGCAAACGTACCGGGATAGAAGTGTGCACCAGTGATATTCTCTAGCGTTACGTTGGTCAAGGCTGAGCTGGATACGATAGCATCGCTGTAGATTTCGCAGCAGGACTCAATGTTGGAAATGGATATGCTGAGGGTGTTCCCTTTCCTGAGGGAAAACGAGCCGCTGCGCATTGTGACCTGTTTTATCCGGTTCAGTGTGACAGAAACCAGTTCTTGACGCTCTCCTGGCACCGGAGCATTTCCATTGATTGTGAGGTTCGTGATGTTCTCGAAGTGGATGTTNGACTTTTCCGCGAACAAACGGCCCCTGTGGATCTGGAGGAGCCTGTGGGAGATGGCTTGACGAGATGATCCTGGACTGGTCCCCACTATTAGCTCTTCGGTCCAGCAAGCTGGGCACCGCTGAAGCAGCTTCCGGATGCCGATGTTCGTGTCTTTGCGTTCGTGTTTTTTTTTCGGAACTCGGCAGACTAGCTTAACATGTAGTCAGTCTAAACGTTAATATTTTATGAAGTGAGTGGGCTCTGGGGCCAGCCAAGGAGAGCCTCTGTCAGACCTTAATATACATAATTTTTGACACTTTCCAAATATGCATCAGCAATAAAATACCCGTGTCATGCCGCGAAATTTGCCAGTTTTTCACTGTGGATAACTGGATTTTAGCTGTTGGAAAGGCGAATTTTAACGATAAATAGTTAACTTTTTGCGGGAGGAGGGGGGGAAATGACATGATGCCCCTTCCAGGCTTTTTTGGGGGTCATGGCCTGGTCGGCCCCCTGGATCCGCCAGTGGTTGCCGTACCTGCACCTGAGATGTAAATTCAGTGTCAGTTGATTGCAGCTGCTGACTACGTTCACCTGACACGATACATGCTTATCTAGGCTTCCGCCTGGAAAACTGGTGATATCTCGCATCGGCATCTTGCACGAGACGTAACCGGTACATACCCGAGATGACGATCACAACTTTTACAGGGAGCAGTCACTCGTGACAGAATCAAACAATCTACTAATAGTAGCTGTCGTCCTGCACTTTTACCTCCTATGGCTGCTCACGAGGTGATAAGGCGAGACTCCCGCTTACTTAAGCCACCTTTAACATGTTTTGCACTAGCGGGATGCCTCAGCGAAATCCTTCCGGTGTTGCAGGCTACCTTATCTAGCTATAATCGTTTGCAATCTGCAACCGTTGACCACAGCGTTCCCTGACGTCTATTATGAGTGACGCACTCATTTCAGATGCGCCTCCACGTTGTAAAGATCGTCGGCTCATGACCAAAATAGGGAAAGTTTGTGAAATGACTAGACAGAGTACGCATATTATTTTTCCTCCAGGTGAATCACCAAATAAATGGAGGATTATCAATCCGTTTAAGAAAAATGGTTGTTCCCTACACGTAATATGTGATACGGAAAACGCATGAGGCGAAATGAAACACGATGTTTTGTCGCGTTTGAGGATGTTGACTTGTAACTTCTCGGCAGAAATAAATATATTGAGATCTCGCATGAGATGGGTTCTCATAGCCACGCAGTCCTGAAATCTGAGACCAATAAATGTGGCAAATTATACCAGACCTCAAATTTGCAGCTAACAAATGGGAATACATTTCAATTAAACTAATTGCAGTCGATTGTTAACTTATGTGCACTTTATTGTTTGCCTCTGTGTCATGTGATATTTAAGAGAATCATTCACAACATCGAAATATACGCGTTATCACCAACACTTCTAGATCGAAAGGCATCTTGAACACCATCCAACACAATCTTGAATTGGATATAGCAAATGGCCATTTTATGTTGCAAAATATAAACGGTAGCCTGGTTTTCTCTGTAGCACATAACCAGTATATATCGTCTGATTTCATGACCCAGATAACCCACACTCAACCTAGGATAAAAGTCACGGAAAAAAACGGCCAAGTGATCAGAAATAGGATATCCTAGGTATAACCAAGCAGCGACACACGCGCACTTCCTAAATCTAACTTTAGTTTCTGACCATGTATAAAGTCATATTGTTCTGCATGGGAGACGTGGTCGCACAGCTGAAGTCTGGGTTAACGAAAGGACTAGTGCAATATCGCAAGTGGGCGCATGATTCTTACAGCAGCCTGATCCTGCAACAACGGAAGCACGATTCACGAAACGGAGATGCACCACTCGGACATGTCACGGCCACATTACCGGCCTGCTATTCAAAGGGAACTCACCCGCTGCTCGGCGCAAGCGGGCACGTCGCTATGTGCGCCTTACCCAGGAGTGCGGTGACGAGCGATAGTGTTCCTGTCATGTTCCGATCCCACGAACCATTTACTTTTCGATTCGAACCGTCACACGGGACGGCATATCAGAGCCGCTTGGGCAGGGTCTCGGTCGACACGCCGACACTTGCACGAACGATCATGACATGGCGAGCAGGGACCGCTGCGTTGACTCAGATTGGAAAAACACGTGAAACCGATCGCAGACAAATCACTCACCATATCGAAATGAAAAAATGTATAATTTCGTGACATACTGCTATCACACACCACACTGTGCCTCACCTGCAGTCTATTCGCTGTGGATACTCCCTCAGTCACCTGCACTCGGTCCCTCTCTTCTCTCGCCGTCACACCGCCGTCGCCGTGCACGTCCGTCCGATGCGGCGCTCGCAGCCCTACTGCGGGCGGACGGCGGCCGTCGCAGGAGCAGCGGCGGCGGTTCAGCGCGGCGCCGGCGGCAGCCCGGTCCGAGGCCCACCACCTCTCCCACACCGGGCGACGCCAGGGTCACGGCACACCGGCGACGCACCTCCTCCCCCACCGCGCGTGTGGAGTGAGCACCGCACTGCCCAGATGACGTCATAACCGGCCAGTCACCAACGCAACAGTGCTGTCGGATGTGGTGTGGTCAGACAGATGTGACGAGGTTCGCGAAAGCATCAAGCGTGGTTAGAGGTTAGGGGCTTTCTTCGGCTCGCATTTTTCGGCACGCAATGTTTCGAACACAAGGCTATGTGGGAAAATAGTGAGTCAGCATGTCAATCTTGAGTCTTGCAAACTATCGAGACAAACTTGGATGCGCCAATACATATTTGCATAGCCACAGGAGGGCAAGTGGGGCAGCTTGTCTTGCCGCCCCCCCCCCTTACCTCCGATTGGGGACTCCCTGAGATCGATACAGATCCGAGGAGATTTTGGGGTCGGAAAAATGGGGTAGGTTATCCACTCATCACGTTCAGAGGTTGGCCCCTCGACACTAAGTATCCTATTTTTACCCATGGGATTCCAACGCACCCCTTGATTTTGTTTGGTATCTGTGGTCCCGATCCCGGTGAATCTTCGAGATTTATAAACTGATACTATGCTCTCAGTAGATCTGGGATCAAGCTTATTCGTGCTGGATCCATTTTGGGGATCCGCACATATTGCTGGTATTAGGTATAGGGACGTAGCCAAAGCGGGTGGGGCACGAGGCCATGCTCCCCCTGAGCAAAACAAATTTACACTATATAAAATGCGATTCTCTGATGACCCGACCCCCGTCAACAATATATGGTTGAGGATCAAAATTTGTTTCTACCACTGACGTGCCCCCCCCCCATGATAAAAATATTGTTGCTCCCAACCTATAAATCCTGGCGATGCCACTGGTAGCATCCCATTCCATACGCTTGCAGCCTTCGTCTATTCTATATTGTTTTGACAGCCTCTAGAAAATGACATCAATACTTTTTTATTTCTCATCTTACGTCTCCTTTTTCTTCGATCTCATACATATATCACCTTGGCTGGTCTAGTACTCTTGCAACTCCCATTTCTTTAATTCACAAAAAGCCATTTTGGCCACAAAGTAATGTCAAATATAGTGCTTGAAACCACGATAAAATCCTCTAATGAGATGTGATGGATATTTGTCAACTTTAAGTACCCTAATTTGAACTGAAAAATTATCGACTTTTGCTTATTTCATATGTTGTTAATAAGTGATTAAAATGATACAACTGCCTTGGTATGGAAACAAGTCCAGTTGTGGGCATCGCTACTCATAAATGTAGTTCCGTTACTTGTTACACCGTTACTCATAAATGTAGTTCCGTTACTAATTACTCCGTTACTCATAAAAGTACTTCCGTTACTTGTTGCTTCGTTACTATGCCACAAAATAAACGGAGATCACTTTAGTCCGTTACTCCGTTACTTTAGTTTAAAACTCGCCTGTGCACGGGATGGGTGTCATCCCACCATATCAGCTTGATCCCACCAACCGTCCTTGGTTTTTCGGGAATAACTCGCGTATTGATTTATCGATTGCGATAAAGCGTTCAGTGCCATACTTAATACTAATGTGACACGTATACTTTAAATATTGCAAACCTCTACTGCTCATGACCCGTGACCTATGACCTGTTTCTCAAGGTCACATAAAATGCAACTGGCGTCCCGTGGTATCGATGCTTGGAACATGTGCACGTTCCGAGTGTTTGTAGTTCAGGGACATATGAACAGGTATATGTGTTAATAGGTGACATTTATGTTTTCCACTGAGATTGTGACCACCGATGACCTAAAATGACTTGTTTGGCCTCTGGCAGTTTCTATTGCATTTTTGACGCTGATTTTAAAATTGGCATTCATTTTATACAATAATATGTACCACTGGGGTTATGTTCTTACACATGTAAACCGAGGTTACTGACCTCAGATGACCTAAGATGAGATTCGTTCGGTAAGAGATCGTTTTTTATATGCTACCTCTATTTGCCCAGCTAGTGGTGCCCATCCTTTTCACGCCGGCCCAATATCTCAACACAAATGTAACGGAGTAACGGACTTGATTATAAAGTAACTGAAGTTAATTGGCCCGTTACCTGTTTTGAAAAGTAACGAAATCGTTAATCCGTTACAGTCATACGAGAAAACCCGGCGAGTACGAGAAAACGAGAAAACAGAGCGAACGAGAAAACGAGAACGAGAAAACATAGCGAATACGAGAAAACAGAAAACCCGGCGAGTGAACGCGTGCCAAGACGTGCTGGAGCAGCTGGAGGACAACACGAAACTCCTGGAGTTCTGTCATACACTGGAGATGCGTCCTGGGTAATCAATGTTGAACCTGAAAGGGAAACGGCAAGCCTCCGAGTTCAGTGGAAGACACCGGCATCACCCCGGCCGAAGAAGGCGCGCATGTCGAAGTCAAGGGTGAAGACGACGTTGATTGTCTTCTTAGACCATAGGGGCATCGTTCACCACGAGTTCGTGCCGGAGAGTACCACTGTCAACCAGCACTTCTACAAGGAAGTCCTGGGATGTCTCATCTCCCGAGTCAGACGCATCAGGCGGGATCTCTGGGAGACCAAGAGCTGGATGCTGCATCACGACAGCAGCGCCGGCGCATGCTGCCATCAGCGTCAAGCAGTTCTTGGCCGATAAGCAGGTCGCAGTGCTCGAGCACCCTCCGTACTCACCAGACCTCGCTCCCTGTGACTTTTAGCTTTTCCCCAAGATGAAGAACGTCGTCAAGGGAACCCACTTCGAGTCGGTCGAGGACATCCAGACCAGAGTGACCGGAGTCCTGAAAGACCTCAAGATGGAGGCGTTTGAGGAGTGCTTCCGCGCGTGGCAGGGAAGAATGCGCAAGTGCGTCCAGTTCAGGAGGTAGTACTTCGAGGGTGAAACCGGATAAATCCCCGATGCGTGTGGAAATAAAGGCGTTCTGGCGGGAAGTCCCGTTATTTTATAGCCACACCTCGTAGTCGTTCCGTCAGTAACGGAATAACGGAGAAACGGAAGTTGCCTACCACTGGAAACAACTGTACAATCTAAATATCTGAAAACAGCGACTACCGTTTTTAACGACGAACATTTCATGCCAGCGATTTATTTAAATATAATTCTCGTTTGTCTGGTCACAGTTCTTTTAATTGTTATATTTTGCAATCTCAATTCATTAGTACTTATTCATTTTGAGGTCCGATCACTTTCTGTTATTCTTGTGAAATGACTCCCAAAATAACCGTGCCAGTAGGAATAAACTTTAAATAAATGAAAGTGAATATTAATATATTAATATGCAATAGTGCAATATGTTGACGTCTTTAGTGACACGCTATAGAAGTCTCAAAACACAATATCCTTTCGTTTACATCCATTTACCGATTTACAATATGCGTGCTTGTAATTAAGCCACGTCTTAAATCACCAAGCAAAACACTTCTTAAGCATAGACGAGCAACTCTGTATTTAACGTTTTATAAACGACATGATATATCTAAGGCACATCGATATTTGTATTGCTATTACTTTTAAACTGCTTCTCCATCTAACCTATTTGTATACTTCACAGCACTTTCCCGAAAAAAGAAATGGCTGACAATTTAGCAATAAAATAATAGCTTGCACAAACAATCACGTTACATCACAGCCCCACTAATAAAGCCACGAGCGAAGCTTAACCCACAAATAGTCCATTGATCGGCGTGTCCAGAGTTAGCGAAACTCCACGGCACGGCGCAGACGCGGTGACTAACGGGAACAAACACTCGACACCTCTGCGGCGGGGCCGGGGGGGGCAGGGTAACGGCCGAGGTATCGCCGCCGCCGCCGCCACCTAGGCTGATCCACCCCTCCCTCCCCACCCCAGCCTTCAGCGGTCAGCCGCTCAGGAGGCGGCGCACACGTCCTCTGTGTCCTGTACGAAGCCGTCCCCCGTCCCGTACGTCACCGGTATGATGCCGGGACGCCGCCGACACATCGGACACCGCTGGTTACGCACCTCGGACGAGCGCAGCCACATGATCAGGTTATTTATCTGACGAGGGGGGGGGGGGACCGGTCAGAGTCAATACAACAGTCGACAACGGACAATGGGTGGAAAACGAATCAGTACTATTGGATGAAATACGCAGGGATGCTGGATTTGGACAACCCTGGAACAGTCACAAATTTGGTAGCTATATAATGGCCGAAGCTATACATTTGTAGAATGTGAGCGTCTCGCATTTAGCTCGATATTGACCATTGAGTTGAATGCAATAATATATTAAAAGAAGTCTATTCAAGCGGGTAATCGTTTCTATCCTGCTTATTCTAGTAGACTTCATGAGTTCCACTATCCCTAAATTATGACCACACAAGACAAGCAGCACCATTAGCCGGAACCTATGACATCAGAGTTCGACTAACCTACAGCCAACGCACTAGAATGCTCGACACCAGTTAAAACACAGCCTCCCCGTCGGTACGAGGATCATCTCTAGACGTGTGTGCCGGTCCAGTCTCACCTCTCGCCCTCCTCGATGGGCATGGCGCCGTGCAGGTGCTGCCCTCTATGCAGCGCGCCGACGCCCAGCTGGTGGCGGTACACCAGGCGGTCATCGGTCGCCGGGCCCTCGTTCATGTGGCTCAGGTACAGCTCGCCACCCTCGTATCCCTCGTTCAGCGCCACGTTCAGAGAGAGCTGGAGACAGGTCAAAAAACAGGTCACAGACACGGGTCACATACACGGGTCACAGACGGGCCACAGACAGGTCACATACACGGGTCACATACACGAGTCACAGACACGGGTCACAGACCCGTCACAGACAGGTCAACGGTGGGTCTGGCGAGTCATTCCATAGCAATGGCATTAGAAAGACACGCGACGTCTTACCTCAGCGTTGTCAAAGTGGCAGGACAGATCCTCGTC
Source organism: Semibalanus balanoides (assembly GCA_014673585.1). Classification (NCBI taxonomy): domain Eukaryota; kingdom Metazoa; phylum Arthropoda; class Thecostraca; order Balanomorpha; family Balanidae; genus Semibalanus; species Semibalanus balanoides. The sequence goes on from VOPJ01011532.1 coordinate 20,753, forward strand.
CTCGCCTAGCTTGTACTTGACGACAAACACCTTGTGCGAGTCCAGCGTACCTCCACCGTACTCCGGATAGAGCACGCTCGTGATGGGCTTGATGTACTCATCACGTAGCACGTCGAAAAACTCCTGATTCATTCCGAGCTCATCCAGCAACAGCTGCGGGACGAACATGATCACTCTGAACAAAGGCTGTGCTACGATATTACAAGCACACTGAACGTAATGCGATTGACAATACAATGGCATACGAACCAAAGCGGTTATAAATAGAAATACTTGATGAGTCTGGTAAATCAAAGTCCAAAGGTTCTATTCATTATTAGTTTTGCCACATTCTAGCTGGAATTAATGGCGGCTGCAAAGGCGAGCCCGCTTACGGTGGAGGATCGATTGTTTTTATCCACGCGTTATCGGTGATAATTATGTTAACTGCGTATCTCAATAAACGCCACGTCACTGGCTCTGTCTCCGACCGTACCCCGTGTTTGTTCATGGTGTTGGGCCGGCCCTTGGGCATGTCGGACGCTTCGAAGTGTCGCAGCTCCTCCAGCAGGAGGCGGCAGAACTCCTGCGTGAACAGCGGGAGTGCAAACACCCGCTGCGGCAGACACCGCAGCCGTGACGTCAGCTGGTCGGCCGTGACGTCACGGGTCCGAGCGAGCTGCACCAGCTCCAGCAGCGCCGGCTGCAGGCAGTACGGCTGTCGGCCGGGAGAGGAGGTGACGTCACACGGCTGGCGTTGTGACGTACTGGCCGAGCTGACAATGACGTCATAAATACCCGTTTATGCTTACTGGATCAAAACAATCAGAGCCCGGATCCCACCTCTGAAGTCATACATAATACAGGGCGGATCCAGTAGGGGGGGGGGGCAGGGGGCCGTGTCTCCCAAAGGTCCTAAAACCATGATTTGGCTCTCCCAAAACGGCCGGGCCCGGACGTACAGTGGTTGAGGGCGCGCTCTATTCCCCCCCTCCTCCTCCGGTCAACAACTTTTCGCTGACGACTGACTTCCCGCTCAACAGCTTTTTGAAAATACGCCACTGAATTTGGCCCCCTAAAACCCACCTATGACAGAATACGATCAATCAGGCGTACTCATTCATAATTAAATCATTCATACATTGTTCGGTTTGCTCGTATGCTGTGCGCGCAATCGCAGTGTTATTCCGGCTTGCAGACTGCGATGAGACATAACATCACAACACAACACTCGGTGTGTAATACCGCTCGATGTGTTTGTGTATGCTGTGCCGCATCGCAGTGAGCTACTGCGGCACAGCTGAGCATCAACCACGAGCTGGCAGCATTCCGCTCTCTGGGTCCGGTGCAGACACAAACACATGGGTGGAAAATCAAAAACGGCAGTCCCGGCCGGGGGCGGGGCAACTTCAAAGTTGCCCCGGCGGGGCCCAGACAACTTTTTACGAGACCTTTTAGTAAGCACTCAGTTTATATTTAAACAGAATATAGAAACGCAAACTAAAAAAGCATACTTGGTGCGACTATCTGTGCGAAGAAAATATGGGTAAAAATGCGCTTTCGGTGCACTTCCGAAATGGGGAGGGGGAAGGGTAGTCAAGGGAGGCTGCAACCTTGCCAACTTTTTCTTAGTGAGCATTATCTTCGGTCCAAAGGAGGCACCGTTTCCGATCCAAAGGGGTGCAGCCGGCACCCACGACTCGAGGTCTCCACCTGCACTCGAGAGTGGCGTGACGCCTGCGGTGTCCAGACGCCCAGGAGAGGCGCCCTCAATCGTGATGCCCCTCCCCCGCAATCCGCATGTCCATGTAGTTAGCGACGGATTCGAATTATAATTCAGCATCGAGTAGAAATTCATTTCACAGTGTGGAAGCAGGTCAATTGAGGCACGCTGTTCACGAAAATTAAATTAATATTGATATTCTAGGCCATCTTCCAAGTAATTTTTAAGGTCAAAGGACGGGCGGCTCAAAACGACCCGATGTTGTTGTCCGATCGACAAAATAATTGCCTCATTCGATTCCTCGGGCCAATATCCTCGGGCCGCTAATCGGACAATAAAAAGGACGCAGGAACCGTGGAGGCGGAGGGGGCAGCTGCCACATTTTTTTGCAGTGGGGGCGTAGCCCCCTGCCCTCAACTTTGAGGCGAGTATGTATATTTGTAATCAGCAGCATCCCACTGAGCTTGAAAAATAACCATATCAAGGTCAGAAATACTTTAGAGGAAAAATACCTGAATTTATAGAATCAGTAATTCAGTAACTCAATTCATCTTTTCCTAGAAGGAACTGCGGGGGCAGCTGCCCCTCGACTTTTTTTCTGAGCGGGGCACTGTCTTAAGTGTCTCCGCAACTTTGAGCATCTCGATCTTTAATCTGCAGCATGCCAAAGAATTTGTAAAAATAACCATATCAAGGAGAGAAGAACTTTGAACGAAAAACAATATCTGAATTGTTTTAGCTTTTTTTAGTCGAACTTCGAACGTTTCAGTCATTTTGACCTTCACCCTGGTGGGGGGCAAAATTACCCCCCCCCCCCACCAGGGAAGTATGACCTTAGGTAATGCATCCAGAAGTTTGTGGTCCTGCCCAGGCCTCAGTGTTTGTCCGAGAGATTTTAAACTGGTAGGACTTCATAAGTTCATAAGTATGTATAAATCGAATAACTCATATGTTTGTCAGTGACCTGAGGTCAGGTCAAATTCGTGACCTCCCCATTATGTCAATGGGAAAATATTCAAATGCTTCCTTTTCAAAGAATATTGATTGGATCCAGCCTATTCTTTCAGAATCGCGTTATTTTAGCTCATTATTGATGATCCAGCTGCAATGGTTGTTAAGTGACCTAAGCGAGGTCATCTTGGGTCATCTGAGGTCACCAGCACTTATTGCCCATAACTCTTGATATAATAAATATAGAGACGTGAAAATGATACCATTGCGTTTGTCTGGTCGAGCCGCGTCGCCCTATATGCTGCAACATGACCTACCTGGGTCACCAAACTACCTTGACCTGAGGTCAAATTTTCAAGTTTACCTAACCGGGTGAACATTAACTTTGTTCGAAACAACTTTACGAGACAGACATGACGGTTTTAATATAATTACTCAATGTTTAAACGATGAAAAGTTATTCACGAAAATATTTATCACCTCGTGACCTTTGATGACCTCTGCAGCCTTAACTAATGATCCGAGCTCAAATTTGAGCACACTTGAGCGATTAAATTTATACGAAGCTCATATATTTCTGAGCTTGCGATTTGATGAATTCTGATCGGGCATGCCCAATTTCAGCCCGATAATAATTGTTGGGCTCAACTCGGGCCTGCCCAAACTGGTGCTCTGCCCAGACGAAAACCGAGTTGGACCCAATCAGAGAAACTCGTAGGTTGGGCAGACCGGGCTATGCCCATGTTAAGCCCAAGTTGCCCGAGCGGTGCCAAACTTAATGGTTGGCTGGGTTGTCTCAGATGCCCGTCGGGGAGCGGTTTAATGTTTTTACTGGAACAACTGAACAGCTTCCCACTTCATTACGTTTTGCGTTGCACACGTGCCGCTGTACGTTTTTTTTTAAACAATAAAAAGTACCTTCCACAGACCGCAGTATATCATTTATATGTGTGTTACTTCTGTTTTCACACGGTCTGCAAGGGCCATGTAACAGCTATTTTCAGAATTTTCATATTTTGAAGGCCATACGCTTGAAAATGGAAACTGAATCTAAAAATACCTGTAGTTGACGCCTTAGCGCCACGAATAATACAACAAATTGTTCAAATAAAATGGAATTCTGGAATGATGCAGGATTTTAGGCTGGGTTCAAAGTTGGCGGGATTAAATCCTGCCCCCTCAATTTTAACATAGTTCCTGCGTCCCTGGACAATAACTTCGGGTCGTTTTGAGTCGCCCTGTCCTTTGACCTTGAAAACGAGGGGTCAAGGTTATTTGCCACGAGTGAAGTTGTGAAGGCTGCGGCTGGATATTAACCCGACGATTGGAATGAGACCATTATTTTGGCGATCAGACACCAGCTTCGGGTCGTTTTGTGCCACCCCATCCGGATGACCTTGAAATGATTTTTAAGATGACCTTGAATGTTAAAATGAATATCATTTTAGTGATCAGCGCGCCCCAATTGTCCTGTTATCACATTTCGAAGCGAATCGCTAATCCGCGCTGAATTCGAATCTGTCACTAACTTCACGGAAATCCCAACACCACTTGCCCACTAGGTTACGCCCAAAGGCGGATCCAGGGGCCATGCCCCCAATGGTCCTGAAACCATGATTCCCCCCCGCAAAAAAAACAGACGGACGTGCAGTTGTAGACTTTGTGTAATTTGTTTGGGTCGACTCAAGTCTGACTCAACACCCGAAGAACTCGCTCGAGTTTTGATTCAAGTGCTGTTTTAATATCGACTAGGCCCTTGGTCTTGACTAAATGCTTTTATAAAAAAATAGACTCGATGCATGACTCAAGAGCACTTTAAAATGGAATAAAATCGACTTAAAACTATATTTGAGTCAACTCAATTTGACTTATCACAAGTTTCATTATTACTTGATGTTGACCAAATGGGGGAAGGGGAGGGTTTCAGAACAAAATCGCATTTATCTAGTGTTTAAGGAAGTGTGCCTTCTCACATCGGTCATGTTGAGTTGTTGACACTGGTCTATAGAACATATTTTTCTGAATCTAGCCATTACTTCATTTCTCCAGATTCACTCTAGTTGCTGAGATATCCTAACCTAACTAGGGCTCCAAAATCAGTATGGAATCACACAATTATCGGTAATCTCCCGGAAGGCTTTCGCTACAAGAAGCGTTGCCCTATCGTTTACATCGCTAGCATGTATCGGTAGCGCTGGCCAATAGAAAACAGTTCGTGTGCGCTGATAACAGCTTCCGTACAGAGTCTCGGTTTCGGGAGCTTTTCTCACCTTCGCCCTACGGGAGGGGGGTCCTGAAACGAACTCTGTTAACTTCCAAACCAAGCAACATAGAGCAACAAAGTAAAAAAAAAAAAAATGTTGCCCGTCATGTGAGGGTCTCAGAAATACAAGAAAGGTATTATTTTTCCGTATCTGGTAAAAAAAAAATGACGTCATAAGTTTCTTACAATTCAGGATCCTATCACTCAGTCAAAATTAGAGAGAATGCCTTGAAATTTGGTTTGAGTATTGTCCATACTCAGATCTCTTATATATATTTTTTATTAACATCTTTGCAAATTTTAATCTTGTGGCGATTTAAACAAATGAATTTTGGGAGGTTAAAAACATTTTTTTTTGCAAATCTGAGTGCCATTTAAAATACAAATTATTTTTTATCTGTGCCGTTTTCTGTTTGCAAATTGCTGCAAAACTCTATTTTCTACGATTTTTCCAACATTTATCGTTTTTCCACCAGCATGTCGTCACTAAAATGTTAACATTTCCTAGACTACTTGACCAATTTCGATGACGTTTGGCCAGCATACGTATAATTGTTGTAAACTCAGCTACTGAAAATTTCAGCAAGATCGGTCCCATGTGTAAAAAGTTATGCAAGAAAACCTAGGGGGGGGGGGTCGCTTTAGGACCCCCCTAGGGCGACGTTTTAATATTGTTGGTATGGAAATGTTATTGTCTTCGGTGCACCATTCTAGATAACATCGTCTTTACTCTGTTTATAGTGGCGGTCGTTTATGGATATCGAACCAAAACAATATGCAAAACAGACTTTAAGTAAAAATTCAACTAAAAGGTCTCCAGACGTGAATTTTATCGTATCCAAAAATCAAACCAATAGCTTCTTACCGTAATACAAATAGACTTGGCATTCCAAAAGAGTAAGCACACTGCCTTTAACTGATTTTGTTCTGTGGAAGGGCTAGCCCCTTCTGGCTATGTCCCTGTTGTATTTGACTCATTTTTTTTAGTCGACTGAAGTCTAACTCACAACCTAAAAACTCACTCGGCTATTGACTCAAGTGCTGTTTGAAACAAATTTGATCGACTGGACTCTTGACGTAAGTGCCGTTTTTCAAATTGAATCGACTCGACTCATGACTCATCCAAAAATGTCTGATTCATGAGTCGACTAATGACTCAACTCTGAGTCGGTTACAAGTCTGGTAGACGGGATGACGACACGTACCCTACCCCTTCCCCCGTTAACTACTATCTCGCCGACGGCAGACGGCCTGTTACCCCCACCCCCGCTCAACAACTTTTTGGAAATACTCCACTGGATATGTCCCCCCTCCCCAAGGCTATATCCGCCCCTGGTTGCGCCCCTGTCCTCGGGCCTCGACCAGGGCAACTTTGAATGCAATACAACCCTACACTGGTCACTAAGGAGACACACAGGGCGCCTCGAGGTTGTGCCGAACACAGTTCAATGGACTCTCCAAGAACGACTTCAAAAGTCTATGTGCTGACTTACGTGCAATTTATACACGGATGGGTTCTTGGGAACATAGCGCTGTATGATGTGTTTATGTCTCGATGCCGATTCGCCCTGAAGCTGCTTTCGGCGGTTCACCTCTTCTTCAATCTGAAAAATGACATTCGAACTTGAGGTTTAAATTATCAAATGTTAAGTGTTCAGTCTGGCACCACAAACATATACAGTGAACCGTACAAGTTGTCTTTTTTGATTACAGAGGTGTAGCTTATTCTTCTGTCACGGTTCCTATCACGGTTCGTTGGAACAGTTCGGAGGTGTCAAACTACGGGAGATACACCATTCGAAGGTTGAGCTCACATAGAAAACAGCGATGCAAATTTCCCATAAATCCATCGAGCGTTTTTGTAATCGACTCGTCCAAAATCGCGCTCCTTTTTTGTCGGGGCTATTGCCCATGGTATGCCGAAAATGCAGATCAATGACATATCTACTGATTCGTCGTGCTCCGCACGTAAAGGTATCGTAGAATGCAAACAAGGGCGTAGGAGCTCATTTGAAATAGGGGCCACAAGACATTTTGAAGTCGATTCTTTCCATGCAACGTCCATAAGCGTAATGTTAAAATCCAAAAATGTTAAAAGGTAGTTGCCCCCCTGCCCCCAGCTCCTGCGCCTATGATTCCAAAGCCATTAGATGGTTTGGTTGGTGTGCGGCTACATCAAATCCAAGCGCTCCCGCTGTCGGCACTAAGGCGAACTCCCGCCCGCGCCTCACGCGCAGAATCGCCCCTCGCGACACGCGAGCTGAGCACTGGGCGCCGCCGACTCGGCTTACGGAGCGCGCTCTCGGCCAGTCACGGACAAACGGTGCATCGCATGTTGAAAACCCTAGTTATGTCCACTAGCCTAGTTGTCCAAGGAGATCGTGACAAATATTCAGCTACCTCCGATTGCTACATATAGATACTTTTGGAACAATTGTATGACACCATATTTGCCGAATCATAGCCTCTGACCGGGACTGGGCGCCGACCCGACACGACCATTACGAGTCTTCACACCCGATTGTGGACGTCAAAGGCCCACGGCGCGGCCGCCGCCGGTCATGACCTGACCCTGACCGGTCAGCCGGTCGGCGGCGGCCGAACCGGGCCAAAATGGTGATTTCAAACCTTAGCCTTTCAGACTTTGGTAAAGGTATAATCACATAGTACACATAGTACAGCTTTCAATTAACTTGCTCCACCTCTAAATATAAACTGATTCGCTTCAAATTTTGCATGAGAGGTTTTCTCATTACTGCACAGTGCACAGTATCCTACCCAGTGCTGTTAAAAATATCAAGTTAAAAATTCACCCATATGCGCTATTGGCACCCTAATGCATACCTTCTCTAGCATGAGCCATAACAAGGGAGGCTGAAAATTACTACAGACAATGTACCTAGTGTCCGCAGTGGTGGTGACGCCCATGAGACTTTGAGCGGCAATGTAAATGGTACGTGACAGATGAATGCATGTTAAAAGCATGCAAAGTCTGATATGTCTGTGATTATAGCAATGTCAATTTACCCTTTGATTCAGTTTCAGTTGTTTAAACCAGTCACTAATAATCATTACATTTAGCTAAATACTATCTCCTTGGCATTAAATTAGAACATAACTTGTTGACTGGTTCCTTTTAAAATATTGAGAAATAAGGCAGAAAGAATCAAGTAAGTAGGTCTTCACTTTAACAAGTTTTGAATACATTGACATGTTAATTAAACAGCATACAAGTTTGAGTTTGTGTGAATTAAAACATGCTAACCTGAATTGGAATATGCTTTGGGCATTTACATCCAAGTTCTTTCAGCACAGGTGAGTAGTCTATCAAAAACTGTGTTTTATTGATATATGTGACATGTAGATTGAATTCTTTGAGGAATATGTTCTCTGTGTAGAAACACTTGCAGATGCCAAAAACTTTCCTCATAGTAAATATATTAGTTAAGGATAGATAGAAGACATTTATGAGAAAAACTAAAGTTGCTTATCAATGAGCTATGAAATTTGCGCTGCAATAATGTATGAACATCCCAAAATGACTCCAGAAAACAAGAAATTTGAATTGTTTGACAACAAAACTGACAAAACTCATCTCTGAATGTTTACTATCGCGCCAATATATGTCCGTAAAGCGGGAGATCTGCCTTAACAACAAGAAGATCGGAAAAACCCTGTTCTGTTTTGATTTCTACTTGTATGCGAACATCAAACTCATACGCTGATTGCTGAAAATATTGTTACTGTAGGGCTTGAGCGACACCTTGAATACAGTCTCTACTAGAGTACAAAACAAAACAATGTTTTATTTATTTATACAGACCTTGGCATTATTGACCTCGTTATCGTGATTGATGGTGCGATGTTTATTTGCGTTGCGGATTGTATTATTTATTAGGCGGCTGGTACTAAACCTCATAAATCATCGTTAACCAGTTACTACTTTGCTTTTAAATTGTCAAGTTGTTATGAAATTGTCCGTTTTAATTAACACCACGACCAACGCTGACGCGCAACTCCAACTACCAAAACGAGAGTTGGATCGCACATTCATTTAATTTACAGTATTTGCCTACCTGTTCACTATTCGTCTAGAAAGGTATTTCATGATATTGTTTTGCTTGACAAATATTCAAGTTGTATTATTTGCTGCAGTGGAAATACGTAGGCACTTACATTACTAGTTGCATCTTCTATAATTACAAGCCCACCAGCTGCGCATCTTGATTTCCTTTTCCTTGTCCAAAATCCCTGCTTAGTAGTTAGTACCACCACGTAATCCAGACCTGCCTAGGGACCAATCCTGACTGTGAAAGCAAGAAGAGGCACTGGCGGATCCAAGGGGGGCATCAGGCAAATGCCCCCAAGCCACCTGAAATTGGTGCAAATTTACACATTTCCTGATGTAAAAGGACATCTACACAACTTTTACTAAAGAAAGTTTATTTGAAAACGTCTAGCAATGCATAAGGGAGCGAAATCTGATGAGTTTTAAGATTTTTATGAGCTTTTTGGGGTGATGCTCCCCATGGTGCCAAAAACTCAATCCTAGATATGCCAATGAGAAGAGGGACAGTACTACTAAGAAGTTGGATGCCTGGCCTGAGCCTCATGGGTATCAGTATGAGCCCTTGCCCTAATCCAGCAACAACAAACATACTAGTTGTGGTCGGAAGACAATTGCAATTTCCATTGACATTTTACTAGACCATCTCCCTACATCAACATGCAATTTATTACAGAGTAGGGCAACATGCTACAGTGCTAGCCATGTCAAAATTGTAATATGTCATGTTGGTGGTGTGGATGCACATCAGGGGAATCTATGGGGAGGCGATTTAAAAATGGATTGATTCATAAACAGATCAGAATGGGTGGAGCAATGCACATGTAAGGACATTCAATCTAAGGGGCTGTTCCAGCGCCCTCAACCAGAATAGGTGTTCATCTCGCAGGTTGAGGCGTGGTGGAGTTGAGCATGGGAACGGACAGTAGATATTTTTAATGTAAACAACATAGACAGCGCACTACTAATACACACAAGTATACCAGAACTGTTGTCACGCAACGTAAACTTTCCTCCACCGGCCTCAACCATTCGCCAAGCGGTTGAGATTTTGCTCAACCAATAGAGGTTGATGGAGGGTCTTCCGATTTTAGTTGAGGCACGGGAACGACCGTTGGAGAAAATGAAGCCTCAACCGGATTAGCTTGAGGGTGCTGGAACAGCCCCTAAATATAGATGGACTTAACCTGTCATCCAGAGAAGAAAGGCCCATATCCAGAGTATTTTTCTTGGAAAGAGGAAGCACATGAATTCCTCTCTCACATCTTGCTATCCTTGAACCCTAATGATGTCCTCCCATTAAGCATTTTGATGTTGGACCGACGTCGGCCGATGTCAAAAGATCTTGGCATCTCGGCAGGCAGTCAGCCTTATGTCGGCCTGACGCTGGCTTCACGTCGGATATGTCCGCCTATGCCGAGGTCTAGCCAAGGTCCAGCCGACGTCAGGCCGACGTCGGCTGCTGACGTCCAGCCGAGGTCAAGCTGACGTCGGCCCGACGTCGGCAGATGTCGGCATCTTGGACAGCGGCATGCCTACGTCGGGCCGACGTTGGCCCGACGTCGCCTGGACCTCGGCTGGACGTCGGCATAAGCGAACATATACGACGTCCAGTCGATGTGAAACCCACGTCATGCCGACGTCGGCCTGACGTCGGCATGTTCACTGGGAGCTCTTTGGCTTGTTTGGAAGCAAATGTCAACACCACCCTATTAGCCAGAGACTTGTGCGATCTAAAATTAGATTAGCCAGCTGTTTGGCGATCTAAATTTTCATTAGCCAGCTGTTGTGCGATCTAAAAACGGATGTTGATTGTTGGTGTTGACCTGCATTCGTTCGTCGCCTTTCTAGTTCTTTCTTCGTCTAGTTCTTTCGTCTTTCGTTGATTCGTCGCCTGCTAGTTCTCATATTGGTGTTTTAATTAAGGTCTGCAAGCATGCCCAAATATGGGCATAAACAATATATCGATTGATTGATCCATTTTTGGACTGCCTCCTTGTGGTTTGCCCAACTGACATAGCATGACAGTCTGGTTTGTGACATAGGATCTGATGTTTTGGTAGTATACACTAAATGTTCTTCAGCATTATAATACTTAGCATTGTCTTGTCTTTAGGTATGCTATCCTTGTATCAGACTTGGTGTAAAAATACAAACAATTTCAGCCTCATAATTGAAATTGCTCAATTTTTGGGAATATTTTAATAACGGTAGTTTACCCTAGCTACCTTAGACTCCATAGCCTAGCTGGGAACTAGTGATATTTGATGATTTCCTGTGTTCTGCCTGCCTGCCTGTCTGACCTGAAAACTTCTCTTTTCAATTTGAAATACCACCTTCCGTTCTGTTCCAGACATGACGCAATAGCCATCCAGTCAGCCTCGGTGGCAGCAGAATGTTCCAGAAGCCTGAAGTCAGTAAGGATGCGTTCCTGGAGCAGGCGCGGGCGGAGCGGGGAGGAGCGGCAGCTTCAGCAGAAGCAGGAGGATGCCGCTGTCCGCATCCAGGCGCTTGTCAGGGGCTTCCTGGCCCGCCGCGCGGCCAAGCGCGATGTCAAGTGAGCATAACTTAGACATTTTGGCATAATATCTGATCCCAGTATCGATCGGTGGCCGGGGCTGGGTTTATGCTGGCCGTTGTTGGCAGCAGTAATGTAGTCAATTGTGGGGTTTTCACGACATTCTATGGCAGCAGGACAGCTGCTGTATGTCGTCGGGAGCAGCAGTACTGTTAGCGGCATGTGCTGCTTAAGGTGGTGACCTTTAGCGTCACACATTTCCAGAGGAGCTGTGAACTGAACATGTTTGCTATTTTCCCCCTGTCAGTGGTTGTTATCGGCGAACGATCTGTTGCCTTTTCACTCGAGCGATGCATGACAGTCCGGTGCGCTTGAATGGTTGTGAAGCCTCCGTATCTGCTGCACTGTGTCTGCACCTAAGTCGTGTCTGCCTGGCTCAGTGTCGTCGCCTGGTGACTATGCCTCGGTGTCTCCCTCGCTGCGTGTGTCGCCTGTTCTCATCGCCCCGTATCTCTCGGTACGCAGCTGTCGTCTGGACAGCCTGCTGCAGCCGCCCGGCGCGGAGGAGTCGCCGCCGCTGGCAGCCGCTCGGGAGGTGTACCGCTGCATCAGACACTACCTCATCATCACAGGCGGCAAGGACAAACAGCGCTTCGAACAGATCTGCAGGTCAGCACAGACGCTGGCTGTTGTCCAGCAGTGAGGGCCGCTGATGTTTTTTCCGAGTATTCGCGCGAATCGAAAGGTCTCTGAGGTCACTCTTGACGAAAAGGCGTGATGGATGGATCCCGACAAAGAGTACCTATCGATTGTTAAGCTCCATTTTACGATCATATTTTGCCGAAAGCTAAACTATTAAATATAAAGGAATGTATGAACTATGAATGATATAAATGAACATTCATAATTAGACGTGCTGTTATCCTGCTTGGCTACACCACTGAGAGTGGCGTTGATCCCAAACAGAGCGGTAAATTGGATACACGGCAAACACTGTTACGACTCTCAACCCTCTGACCACATCACACCATTGAAGCCATGTTCCCTCGGTCTGCAGGTACCTGGTGCAGAGCATGGCGTCCGACTCGCTGAAGCTGTGTTACGCCTCGGTGGCGCTGAACCCACAGCATGCTGTCGGCTGGATCTCCCAGCTGAAGGCGCTGCTGGAGCAGTGTTTGACCCGGCTGGAGACGCTGAGGCCAGAGACGGCCGGAGACGCGCCGGTACGTACGGTCAGAGGCGGGTGGCAGGGTGTGACAGGGGGACAGATTGACCAGAGACAGGCACATAGGATAGCGATTTGGTGGTTTCGGTGGGGAGTTGAAGATCAGGGAACCGGGTTGTGCCCTAGACTGAGAAACTGATTTGCTAATATTATGTTACGGTGAATGTTGGTTTGCAGGGAAGGAAGTCGGGGAAGCTGCTGGAGTTTTGTCGGATCTATGCGCTTTTGTCTACTCAGACTATAATTGTACCTGTTCTTTGTGTTCACACCTTTACACTGTGACTGTTCTTCCTGTTCACACCGTCACACCGTGCCTGTTCTTTCTGTTCACACCGTCACACCGTGCCTGTTCTTTCTGTTCACACCGTCACACCGTGCCTGTTCTTCCTTTTCACACCGTCACACCGTGCCTGTTCTTCCTGTTCACACCGTCACACCGTGCCTGTTCTTTCTGTTCACACCGTCACACCGTGCCTGTTCTTCCTGTTCACACCGTGCCTGTTCTTCCTGTTTAGACCGTGACGCTGTACCTGCACTTTCTTCTGACCTTCACGTCGACGGCCAGCTGGCGGCTGCTGACCAACCCCAGTCACGAGAAGCTGAAGCCAGTGATGGACAAGCTGTGTCTGGCGCTGCTGCAGCACATCAACTCGGCACATCTCATGCGGACGCTGAAGGTAGTGTTGGTAGGCCGACTCACAGCACTACAGCCTCCGGTAAAATATTCCGATCTGCCGGCTTGTGTCGGTGGGCGCAAAATAACCAAGCAGTTGTTGCGCCCTAAAACCCCAATCAACAAACAAACAAACGGCTTGTGTCGGCGTGAGAAACCCCGACGAACTACGATCCCTGATTGTCTGGTTGTGAAACCCTAATAGCAAATAGGCGCCATGCAGTCTAGTAGCTGCGGCGCCCTTAAACCCAAATCATCATCATCACCCTAATAGCAAACCCTCACAACACCATTGCGGCGTCCTTTTGACATACACAGCATCAGTGCCCACTGTACATTTGCGAAGCGTGACGTCAGGGAATATCGAAGAAAAGAAACAATATTTTTTAACAATAATACATGTTAGTCATGACCGATGATTGTCACTCGCTGATGTCTGTATATCTGCCCACAGGAGGTGCTGGTGCGGGGTCTGGCCCGGTCCCGGCCCGTACTGAGGCACGCCTCTTTGACCGCCGCTATGACGCTGGCCCTCCGGCCGCTGGTAGCCTCCCAGTTCTCTGCGAAGGACATCAGCGCTTACGTCATCAACGTGCTGAGCGTGCCTGGCCTGGTGTCCCACCTGCAGAGCACCGCTCCCGAGGTAGGCGGCCACGGGAGATGGGTGTCGTGTGGGAATGGGCGAGTGGTAGCCGCTGCGTGGGCTGGTGGGGTGATGGATAAAAAGCGACTGTGGAAAATGGGTATGTTTATTTGCGGGAAGACTTTGCGGTGTAAGTCATGCTGGCTTGTGGTCTCCGAATGTCCTTGGAACTAGGACATTCGGAGACTTTTTTGCTTCGTGTATTTTTTATTTTGCGTCATACGGGAAGTACTAGACAAATGTGCATACATTTTGTGGTTGAAAGCAGTTGGTTTTCTACATAATATTTGTATCCAGCTAGGCCTACAGACTTTTGCTCTACGCCTACTTGGACTTTGTGTCATTGTTAAACTGCCACAGGCGGACGCCACACAACCAAGCGTTGAGGCGCCCTGAAGCCCAAGTTATCAACACCATTAACTTCCTACAGTAACTTTGTGTGGTCCTAGCCACAGTACATCCTGACTACCTCCATTCTGCATGTTTCAGTGTCTGACCGCCATGTCGTCACACGGAGTGCTGGCCAAGTGTACGACCTACCTGCTGGATCAGCAGGCCCTCCGCATCGTCTTCAACACGCTGGAGGGCAACTACGCGCTCTGCCTGCTGGCCAACCTGATCCCACCTGGCGTACCTGGAGGAGCCGGACAAGCTGGCTTCAGTGCTGTGTCCCGACCTCAGCGTAAGTCGGGCACTTTCCAATTACACGTGGGGTGCAGCTAGGCTCAGAGGGTGGGTTTTGTGTTATACTCTGTGTTGCGTTTGCTTCGGTCTCGTAGTTTGTGATAAACTGAGCGAGACATGGTTATGATCGAGACTGAGCATGCTTCCGAGTGTAGCAGAAAACAGCCTGTGCCTCTGTCTGTCGCCCGTCCCCTCCCTTTCCTCCCCACCCGCAGATGGTGCTGACGCGTCCCGTTCCACCCGCAGCTGGAGCTGACGCGTACCGTTCCACCCGCAGCTGGTGCTGACGCGTCCCGTTCCATCCGCAGCTGGTGCTGACGCGTCCTGTTCCACCCGCAGCTGGTGCTGACGCGTCCCGTTCCACCCGCAGCTGGTGCTGACGCGTCACGTTCCACCGGCAGCTGGTGCTGACGCGTCCCGTTCCACCGGCAGCTGGCGCTGACGCGTCACGTTCCACCGGCAGCTGGTGCTGACGCGTCCCGTTCCACCCGGCAGCTGGTGCTGACGCGTCCCGTTCCACCCGCAGCTGGTGCTGACGCGTCCCGTTCCACCCGCAGCTGGTGTTGACGCGTCCCGTTCCACCGGCAGCTGGTGCTGACGCGGCTGCTGGAGAGTCTGCAGGCGTACGTGCAGAACAAGCGCTCGAACCTGAGCCAGTGGCACCCGGTGCTGGGCTGGTTCAGCCAGCCGCTCGACCCGCGGCTGACCGAGGCGCTGCCATCTGTCAGCAGCCAGCTGCATCTGCTCTGGAGCCGGCCCATCTCGGCTGCCCTGTTCGCCGGCATGGAGCGCGACCCAGCGGCAGCGGGGCCGGCCCAGCCGCCGCCGCCGCCCCCGCCGGACGGCCGCCTGTCCGGCTGGCTACGCCGGACGCTGGAGAAGGGCCGCCAGGGGGCTGTCAACAGGAGACTGGGCAGCGTCGAGTGCGCCCGTGTGGCGCTGGTCTGTTCACTGTACCAGACGGCGCTGCAGACCCTGACGCAGATGAGGTCGGACATTCTCACCAGTGAGTACGGTAGCAGGTGGCTGCTGAAGTGGTCTTATGAGACTTTCGCATTGTCTGTCAATTAAATGGGAGCTCCCATGGCGGTTTTTCCTATGAAAATAGACCCTAACCAAGTTGATATACATGACGCGTTGAAGGAGTATTTTGTATGTAGCATATGCGAAGTTTTATCCTTGGACTGTCACGAGCAGGACACTCGTTTCTGCCATCTGTGCTCAACTAACCGTCATTGTTCGCCAGGTCTGTGTTACGGCGGCAGTCTCCTGCCTGACCTGTGGTCCCTGCTGCGGGGTCTCGGGCCTGCGCGGCCTGCCGTCAGCTCGTCAGTCTGCTCGGCTGCGCCGACGACGCGCGCCAGAGCTGCACTGCTCTCCATGTATTCTGCGACTGCATGGCCAACTACGTCGTGTGAGTGGTGTCCGACCGCCGTCACCTCGGGCCGAGGATGAGGGATGGAGAGGGATGGCGTGGTAGGGGAGTGGACTTAGTGGTGCGGAGCATTGTTAAATAGCCGCGCTTTAGTCCACCAATCACTCCACTCTGTTGGCAATGCGGTTTTGCTACAGTTTGTCATTTGTTAAGTGAGCCTTCCTTATATTTGTTGAAGATGTGTTAAGTGTTTGTCTAAGGAGGAGTAAAAGGCATAATCCGTCATACTTTGTATCGTTGCAGGGTTCTGGACGACATTGAAATGTATGATGAACAGAAGTTGTTCAAGCTGGAAGATTACGTTCAGATATCAGGCTTCCTGAACACTTTTGTGTACAAGATCATCAGCACCAACCTGATAGGTACGTTGATTTGCTGATTTTGCCTCCAGCCGCTCTCGATTTACTTTAGTTATCCTACAGCCATTGATATCTGATTTCGCTGTACCGTCTGACGTCCTCTATCCCGTCCGCCTTGCCCCGACAGACGCCAAGACGCTGTCGACCAGCTCGCTGTTCCAGTCCCTGCACGCGCTGCTGCTGCTGCTCTATAAACGCGACTGCCGCCGACAGTTCGCGCCGAAAAACCACTGGATCATCCGCGAGATCAAGATCAGCTTCCTCAGCGATGTGGAGAAGAACAAAAAGTGGGCGCTGGTAAGTTAACGAAGCCCGTGACAAGGTGTGGGGAGGCGGTGGTCCGAAGTGCGGTACCCATCGCCCACATACAAATGGGTTATCGTTGGCTAATGTTTAAGATTCATGGAGAGGATATGGAGTTCAATTGCAGTCTTTGTCTCATTTTTAAGACGATGTGATGGATACTGCCGGTCGCCGGATATTGCGATATTTCCTCGCTGTTAGTGGGTCAGGTGAGATGTTATGTATTTTTTGTGACTTGCCGTGACCCGTTTTCTCCGCCTGTTGTAGCTGCTGCTGCAGAAAGTGCCGCACGTTCTGCACCATGAGGAGCGCGTGTACCTGTTCCGTCAAAGGTGGCCAAGGAGCGGACTGGCGACTGGGTCTGACCGAGTCTCCGTTCACCTCCCCTCAGTCCACCCTCATCCACTATACACAGGTTCAGTGGCCCGGGGGCACGCCACAGTCGCGGGAATCGGACCGAAGTCTCCGTTCACCTCCCCTCAGTCCACCTCATCACTTACACAGGTCAGTTGGCCCGTTGGCCGCACAGTCGCGGGGTTCTGACCGAGTCTCCGTTCACCTCCACCTCAGTCCACCCTCACACTATACACAGTCAGTGGCCCGGGGCCCGCGCGCAGTCGCGGGGTCTGACCGAGTCTCCGTTTCACTCCCCTCATCCACCCCTCTATCATATACACAGGTCAAGTGGCCCGGGGCGCCACCAGTCGCGGGTCTGACCGAGTCTGCGTTGCCACCTCCCCTCAGTCCACCCTCATCACAATACCACAGGGTCCAGTGGCCCGGGCCCCACAGTCGCGGGTCTGAACCGAGTCCCTTTCACTCCCCTCAGTCCACCCTCATCCACATACACAGGATCCAGTGGCCCGGGGCCGCCACAGTCGCGGGTTCTGGACGATCTCCGTTCACCTCCCTCAGTCCCACCTCATCAATTATACACAGGTCAAGTGCGCCCGGGACCGCCACCAGTCGCGGGGTCTGACCGAGTCTCCGTTCACCTCCCCTTCAGTCACACCCTCATCACTATACACAGGTCAGTGGCCCGGGGCCGCCACAGTCGCGGGTCTGACCGAGTCTCCGTTCACCTCCCCTCAGTCCACCCTCATTTCACTATACACAAGGTCAGTGGCCCGGGCCGCCACAGTCGCGGGTCTGACCGAAGTCTCGTTCACCTCCCCTCAGCTCACCCTCATCCTATACACAGGTCAGTGGCCCGGGGCCGCCACAGGTCGCGGGGTCTGACCGAGTCCTCCGTTCACCCTCCCCTCAATCCACCCTCATCACATACACAGGTCAGGCCCGGCCGCCACAGTCCGGGGTTGACCGAGTCCTCCGTTCACCTCCCCTCAGTCCCCCTCATCACTATAACAGGTTCAGTGGCGCCGGTGGGCCGCCACAGTCGCGGGGTCTGACCGGTCTCCGTTCACCTCCCTCAGTCCACCCTCATCACTTATACACAGGTCAGTGGCCCGGGGCCGCCACAGTCCGGTTGTTCTGACCGAGCTCCGTTCACCTCCCTCAGTCCACCCTTCAATCACTATACACAGGTCAGTGGCCCGGGGCCGCCACAGTCGCGGGGTCTGACCGAGTCTCCGTTCACCTCCCCTCAGTCCACCCTCATCACTATACACAGGTCAGTGGCCCGGGGCCGCCACAGTCGCGGGGTCTGACCGAGTCTCCGTTCACCTCCCCTCAGTCCACCCTCATCACTATACACAGGTCAGTGGCCCGGGGCCGCCACAGTCGCGGGGTCTGACCGAGTCTCCGTTCACCTCCCCTCAGTCCACCCTCATCACTATACACAGGTCAGTGGCCCGGGGCCGCCACAGTCGCGCGATCTGGAACGCTCGTTATCTACAGCACACATTTCCGTGTTGTCCCGTGTCGCGCAGTCCACCTTTATCTCCTTGTATACACAGGTTAATCATGGGGCTAGGAGTTGGGACACTCGGTATCTGCAGTTAACATACATTTCCAGGTTCTCCCATGTCATGCAGACGGCTGTGGGCTGTCAAGCTTGGCTTGTCAATTGTCATGACTTGTCAATTGTCGCATTAACTGATGTTATTTATAGTGTCTTCTCCTTTCATGTCACTGTCACCCCTCGTCGCCGCAGGTCCCGTCTGCTGGAGGACGGCAATCGAAGCCAGAGGATTGAGTGTGACAAGAAGCTCAGAGGCGCACCTCCGTCCTCACCTCACTCGGTGCTGCTTCACCTCTCTGCACCTCTCAACAACGTCTCCTGGGGCATGGTCCGGTCTGCTTGGGAGAGCGGTACCGGGCAGCTGGCTCAGCTCTCACTTCCATAGCTGACCTTACTCTCTCACCGGTGGCTCACATCTACACCTTGCAGGTCGGCGTCTGCTGGAGGCACGTTTGGTACCGACAGCTGGCCTGCGCTCTCACCATCATCTGCTACACGCTCTCTCACCTCTCACTGCAGGTCCCGTCTGCTGGAGGGACGGGTACCGCTACCTGGCCTCCTCTCTCACCGTCATCTGCTCACCTCTCTCACACTCTCACCTCTTCAACCTGCAGGTCCGTCTGCTGGAGGAGGGTACCCGACAGCCTGGCCTCACGCTCTCACCTCATCTGCTCACCTCTCACCTCTCACTGCAGTCCCGTCCTCCTGGAGGACCGGGTACGGCAGCTGGCCTCGGTCTCACCTTCTCACCTCTCACCTGCCAGGTCCCGTCTGCCTGGAGGACGGGTACCGGCTAGCTGGCTCGCTCTCACCTCATCTGCTTCACCTCTCTCCCTGCTCACCTCTCACCGGTGCAGTCCCGTCTGCTGTTGAGGGCGGATCCAGAAGCTGGCCTCTGCTCTCAACCGGTCATCGATCACCTCTCGCTCACCTCTCACCTCTCACTGCAGGTCCCGTCTGCTGGAGGACGGGTACCGACAGCTGGCCTCGCTCTCACCTCAGCTTCTCAAAGGCATCATCCGCGTCAAGTTCATCAACGAGCAGGGTCTGGACGAGGCGGGTATCGACCAGGACGGCGTGTTCAAAGGTCAGTGGGACGTGTGTATTGCCTGAGTATTTAATTATGTGAAGTACGCCTGAGAGGGTGGTCCGTGTGTCTGTACCCAGTGTCCTGTGTGATGTACTCAGACAGGGACTCGGTGCTGTAGTTCGGGCGCGTGTTGACGCTCAGGTTTGGAGTATGTTGGGGTCTGAACTCGGCAGGGATGTGACACGGGACTTTGCAGGTTACAAACTTATGAGTGGACGTCTTCGGATTGGCCGGTTCACTGACTTCTTTCCGTGTCTGTTATTGTGCAGTTTCTGCTCGCCTACCGTCGACCCGCGCGCCACCTATAGCCGATATCTCTGGTTATAGCCGGCATGTTCTGTCTGGTGTGACCAGGCAGCTCTGTTCCCTCCACTGACCCGCTATCACTTAATATGTGTGTGTGCGTTTTGCAGAGTTTCTGGAGGAGACGATCCGGCGCGTGTTCGACCCGAGCCTGAGCCTGTTCCAGACGACGAGCGAGCAGCGCCTCTACCCGTCCCCGGCCTCAGCCGTACACACCGATCACCTGCAGCTCATCGAGTTCGTCGGCAAAATGCTCGGCAAGGCCGTGTACGAGGTGCGTCACAGGCAGCAGCGTCCTGGATGGAATATTTGGCATGGTTGTATGAAGCTGTATGGTCGATTTTCAGTGTGTGCGGACCACAACGTCACCAGTTTGAGTTAATGTTTATGCTTGCACTGTGTATGAAGCTGTATGGTCGATTTTCAGTGTGTGCGGACCACAACGTCACCAGTTTGAGTTAATGTTTATGCTTGCACTGTGCAGTGGTGCTTGATTTTCTAACAATGAGGTTGTATTTCATGGTTATTTGTAAATGTGTCATGCTCGTGAAGCATTGTCACTGTGATTTGCCCTCCTCCCAAGACAGCGGTACAATCGGCCGACTGACGAGTGACGCTGCGTCTGTGGTCATCTGTACGGCAGGGTATCACTGGCCGGCAGGGTATCACTGCCGGTGCGTCTGTGGTCCTCTGTACGGCAGGGTATCACTGACGGTGCGTCTGTTGTCCTCTGTACGGCAGGGTATCACTGACGAGGCGTCTGTGGTCCTCTGTACGGCAGGGTATCACTGACGCTGCGTCTGTGGTCCTACTGTAGGCGGCAGGGTAAATCACTGCCGGTCGTCCTGTGGTCCTCTGTCGGAGCAAGGGTATCACTGACGGTGCGTCTGATTGTCCTCTGTAACGGACCAGGGTTCACTGCGGAGCGGCGTCTGATTGTCCTCTGTACGGCTTAGGCGTATCAACTGACGGTTGCGTCTGTGGTCCTCTGTACGGCAGGGTACACTGACGCTGCGTTGTGGTCCTCTGTCGGCAGCGCGTAAACACTGCGACGAGGCGTCCGTGTTCATCTGCACGGCAGGGTATCACTGACGAGACGTCTGTGGTCCTCTGTTTACATTGCCGGCAGGAGGGTATTCATCCGTTGGCCGGCAGCGGTGACGCTGTGCGTCTGTGGTCCTCTGTACGGCAGGGTAGGTCTACGTAGCCGGTGACGTCTGTGGTCTCTGTACGGCAGGGTATCATTTGACGGTGCGAATTCTGTTGTCCTCTGTACACGGCAGGGTATCACTGACGAGCGCGTCTGTTGTCCTCTGTACGGCAGGGTAAATTCAGCTGACGGTGCGTGTGGTCCTTTCTGTACGGCAAGGGTATAGAACTGACGGGCGCTCTGTGGTCCTCTCGTACGGCAGGGTATCACTGACGAGGCGTCTGTGCCCCTCTGTAACGGCAGGGTAATCCACTCGTAGACGAGAGCGTCTGTGTCCTCTGTAACGGCATGGTATCACTGAACGAGGCGTCTTGGTCCTATGTAAGCGCGCAGGGTGTCAAACTGACGTGGGACGTCTGTGGTACAACCTCTGTAACGGGCAGGGTTATCACTGACGAGGGGCGGTCTGTGGTCCTCTGTACAGGCAGGTGTATCCACTGTTAGAGGCCCCGCTCCTTGTGGTTCTCTCTGTACGGCAGGTATCACTGACTGAGGCGTCTGTGGGTCCTCTGTACGGCAGGGTTCTACTGACGCTCGCGTCTGTGGTCCTGCTGGTAACGGCAGGGTATCACCTGGACGAGCGCTCCTGTGGTCTCTGTACGCGCAGGGTATCACTGACGCTGCGTCTGTGGTCCTCTGTACGGCAGGGTATCACTGACGAGGCGTCTGTGGTTCTCTGCACGGCAGGGTATCACTGAAGGTGCGTCTGTGGTCCTCTGTACGGCAGGGTATCACTGACGAGGCGTCCGTGGTCCTCTGCACGGCAGGGTATCACTGCCGGTGCGTCTGTGGTCCTCTGTACGGCAGGGTAACACTGACGAGGCGTCTGTGGTCCTCTGTACGGCAGGGTATCACTGAAGGTGCTCTGTGGTGCCTCTGTACGGCAAGGGTTATCACATGAGAGGCGTCCGTGGTCCTCTGCACGGCAGGGTATTCATAAGCTTGCCCGGTTGCGTCTGTGGTTTCTCTGTATGCGAGCAGGGTCAAACTGACGAGGCGCTGTCCATGTGGTCCTGCTTTAACGGCAGGGTATCACTGACGGTGCGTCTGTGCGTTCCTGTCGGCAGGGTATCACTGCGGTGCGTCTGGTGGTCCCTCTGGTACGGCAGGGTAGGTTCATGACGTTCTGCGTCCTGTGGTCCTCTGTACGGGCAGGGTAACACTGAGAGGCGTCTGTGGTTGGCGGCACTGTACGGCAGGGTATCACTGACGAGGCGTCTGTGGTCCATCTGTCGGAGGGCTTTGTACAGGAGGCGTACTGTGGTCCATCTGTACGGCAGGGTATACACTGACGAGGCGCTCTGATGGCGCTCTGTACGGCAGGGTAACACTGAACGCTTTTGCGTACGTGGTCCTCTGTACGGCAGGGGTAACACCTGACGAGGCGTCTGTGGTTCTTCGGAGGGTATCACCTGAACGAGGCGTACTGTGAGTCCTCTGTACGGCAGGGTATGCACTGACGAGGCAGGTCCGTGCGTCCACCATCTGTACGGGGCCCTGCAGGGTACATCGACTGAGCTGTGTCCGTTGGTCCTCTGTACGGCAGGGTATCACTGACGGTGCGTCTGTTGTCCTCTGTACGGCAGGGTATCACTGACGAGGCGTCTGTGGTCCTCTGTACGGCAGGGTATCACTGACGCTGCGTCTGTGGCTCGTCTGCCATGGCAGGGTAATACAGTGGTGGCGGTAGGTTACTGAACGGTGCGTCCGGTGTCCTCTTGTACGGCGGGTATCGGTAGGTCGCGAAGCGTGCCGTTCGCGCCGTTCTTCCTCTCGGAGCTGCTCGGACACTCGCACAAAAACCTGTACTGCTCGGTGGACGAGCTTCCCTCGCTAGATCCGGAGCTCTACAAGAACATCACATATATCAAGGTATGCAGCCTTGGCAGATTAAATGAACAGTTTATTAACTGTTCGTGGACATGTTTTATTTATTTTTAGCGTAGCACATGACGTCTTCCTGGTTCACAGCAAAAACAAACAATGTATGCCCTCTGCCTGATCTTCACACCTTACTGGCCTATTTACCGAACTTTTACGGGCCTGTGAACATCCGGAGGGTTAATTTTTAAATGAATCTAAAAGATTAAGACGAGTCATTTGCAGACAAAGAACTCTCCATCAAACTAAAATAGTCCCGCATGCCAGCCGAGGATCCTCTGTGGCATTCGTGGCTCCATCTCAGGCATTCCTGGGTCTGAATTTAGTCGGGTGTCGGCAGCCGTACGGAATGTGTTGTATTTACGCTGCCCGCATCTCAGGCATTCCTGGGTCTGAATTGAGTCGGGTGTCGGCAGCCGTACGGAATGTGTTTTATTTACGCTGGCGTGATGTGATCCTGGCACGGTACGTACCGCTGGCGTTTGGCCCGCTGGTGCCGGTTTGTTTGTTTGACCTCGACTCATGACCGTGTGCCGGGGGGATCGGTGGGGGGGGGGGGGGGGGGGGAGCGCGGCAGCCAGGTCAGCCGTGGGCGCACCCTGGTGTCCTCATTGTGTAACGGTCGCTGTGACCGCTGCCTGCGGAGGTTATAGGGTGGTTTGGCCCCTCCGACGCCGACTCCGCTGCCAACACGACTGCGATGCAGACAGCAGTGTCTGACCGCCTCTCAGTTACTGTGCATGAAGGTGGAATGATGACAGAAATTGCCACAATGGGCGCCGTATGACAGCTACAGTCTGTGCGCCCGTACGCCCCAATTATCATCATCATAAATTATCACGAAGCTGCATTAGTTAATTATACTTGTGTTCTGTACCTTTTGGTATATATATATATATATATATATATTATATAATATATTTATATATATATATATATATATATATTAATAGGGATAGTAGAATTGCCATATTGCCGTTTGTTATTACATAGATTTAAGGTTTAGCATATATATATATATATAATATATATATAATATATATTAATAAGGTATAGTATATAGTGAGTATTTATTATTAGGGTTTGTGATTGAAAAACGTGAATTACTTCCGTAGACGTATCAGTTAATCAGCAGTTGGGCGCAGCGTGTGTTTGCCGTCTGTCAGTGTCCAGTACGGCGCCGATTGGTGGTCGTACAGCATGGCCGTCTGTGTCGATGTCCTGTTCCCCGGCCCTGCCGGCTCGTCTGGTGTCACACCTCACTGCAGAGCGCAGTGTTCTCCCACCGGGAGGCGGTGGGGTGCTGACAGCCTCCACCTGGCCGAACCATACCGGTCGGGCCGGCGGCAGTGCCCGCCGTTTCCCCTGGCGTAATACACAGCGGCTACCGTCAACCAAAGCACCGGGCTGTCATACTGCATCGGCTGACTGGCCGAGCTACTGATCACTGATCAGTCCCGCCCAGCTGACAGAGTGGCTACCGCCCACTGCCGTGCTGACTGCACCCTGACGCTTCTCGTGTCTGCCCACAGCGGTATGACGGCGACATGCAGGACCTGGGCCTGACCTTCTCATACGACCAGGACGTGATGGGCCGGCTGGTCACACATGACCTCATACCGGGCGGCCGGGTCATACCCGTCACCAGCGAGAACAAGTGAGACACGCGCGCGCCGAAAACGAGACCAACATGTGTCTCAAATGCCATCCGAGCTGGTTAATCCAATTCTCAGTGAAATGAGTTAAACGACTGTTCTAACTTTGGATCCAGCTATGGTGTTATTTTGCAGTATTGTCAGCCGATCGGTGGTCATACAGCTCATGATTGCCGTGCCTCTGGACACATGTGTATACAATAGAATCACTTGCTTGTCATCCCGACCAAACTTAGTCAGTAGTCATCACCGCTCATTGTTAAATCCAGTTGGTTGGTGACCACGTAACCGATTCTCTGCAGCGCACCTATTTTCCTCCTAACCGTGGCGACCATTTGGAATATTATGATAACATGGTAATCACCTAGTCCCATACAGTTTGTCAAGCTAAGTGTCCTCACCCCAATAATACACCCACACATAATTGTCTGACATAATTGTGAGCTAACGCCATCCGTTAGCCTCCGTTTGACTATGACGCGGTGTCTTCGATCGCCAGGATCCAGTATGTGTACCACCTGGCGCACTTCAGGATGCAGACGCAGATCAAAGACCAGACGGCTGCGTTCATCCGCGGCTTCCGCCCCCTGGTGCGACCCGAGTGGCTGCAGATGTTCTCACCGCCCGAGGTCAGTGGCGCCGGCTGGTGAACGGGGTACAGGTTAAAGTTAGTTTGATTGCCGACAGATGTCAGTCGTTATGATCGCGTAGGGGCTTTCTGAATAGGAGGGAGGGGGCGTTTGAAAGCGAAATAAGGGGTGCTGCATGCTGTCTTGCTGCTTGCCTCTCACTGGATCTGCTAGTCAGTCAGAGACAGCCTAATCTAAGTCTTTAGGCAGCTGACTTTGTCCAGTGACACCGGTCTGGGGGGCGTGGGTCGTGTTTACCTGGCTCTACCGTGTTGTATTGATTCCTGCCGTGCTGTTGTGAGCAACAATGTGATCCACCATTCGAAGACACGCTGGCACGCAGTTCTGTGGAATATCATTTGTCACAGCCACGCATCGGATGGTTTGTGTGTTTTTGGTACAGCAACTCGGTTGAAGTATTTTTCGTCGGAAGGTATCTTGCGATCATTTCCTTCACATAGCCTTCACTTCCAATACCACAGGCCAGTCCTTTTTGTATTTATTGCCGCGATATTAAGCCGTTAAGCTATAGCAGAGTTGATTCAGGGTCAGACGTCAAAGAGCGCCTTTGACAGCCGCGTTCTGACTCTTTGTTCAGTCCCTGCCTCAGTTACTGGGCAGTTTCTTTCGAAACTAACGGAAAATAACCTGTCAACCTTATGTCGGTACTTGCTCTTTTGATCATAACCGGTTTCTATGCCTTATTGCAAGTCTCTGAGATGCCATTGGAGGAGAATTCCGACATATTGCTGAAGCCTACACCAGGGAAACATTCTGAAGCATATATAGTATACTCTATCGCCCCCCCTGCCCTCGGGTTCTTCCCGCTACCATGGGTCGCCCTGACTACTTCACCAGTCTTGTCATTTCCCCAAGGCGGCGAATAATAAACAGCCGTTACCTGTGTTCTCTTATCGTAGATAAACATCGTAGTCATTAACATCAGACAGGTGGCGCGCACTCCCAGGCTGCCAGTGCACCGCCTGTACAATTAACACGGCCTGCTTCGGGACGGTCTCCAGTCGGCTGCTGACGGCAGGATGGCGCGGCGGTACTAAGGGTCCCGCTTACTCAGCCAGAGGGTTGTTTTCGGGGGGGCGGTGTGCGACGTGTGTTTCCAGGCCAGGCTGGTCTCCGGCAAGCCACGGCCTGCAGGACACGGTACACAGCGACGCTCTGCTGTCACTGCTGTGCAGTGCACAGTGCATAGCACAGTGCACAGTGCATAGCACAGTGCATAGCACAGTGCACAGCACAGTGCACAGCACAGCACAGTGCACAGCACAGTGCACAGCACAGTGCACAGCACAGTGCACAGCACAGTGCACACAAGTGCACAGCCACAGTGCACAGCATCAGTGCACAGCACAGTGCACAGCATAAGCAGTGCACAGCACATGTGCACAGCACAGTGGCACAGCACGAGTGCACAGCACAGTGCAACAGCACAAGTGCACAGCACAGTGCACAGCACATGCACAGTGCACAGCACAGTGCATAGCACAGTGCATAGCACAGTGCATAGCACAGTGCACAGTGCACAGCACAGTGCCCAGCACAGTGCACAGTGCAACAGCACAGTGTACCATCAAGCAGTACAAGTGCACAGCAACAGTGCAGACAGCAACAGTTTTGTTTATAGCACAGTGTATAGCACAGTGGTATAGCACAGTACATAAGCACAGTGCAACAGCACAGTGCACAGCACAATGCTACAGCAGCAGTGCAAGCACAGTGCGCAGGCACAGTGCACAGCAACAGTGCACAGCCAGTGCAACGTGCAAGTACAGTGCACAGCAACAAGTGCCACGCACAGTGCACAGCACAGTGCCAGCAGTGCAGCAGCACCAGTGCACAGCACAGTGCACAGCACAGTGCACAAGCACAGTGCACAGCAAGTGTACATCACAGTACAGTGCAACAGCACAGTGTACAGCACAGTGTATACACAGTGTATAGCACATGTAATAAGCACAGTGCACAGCACAGTGCACAGAACAGTGCAGCAGCACAGTGGTACAGCAAACAGTGGCACAGCAGCAGTGACAGCACAGTGCACAGCACAGTGCACAGCACAGTGGCAATCAGGCACAATGCACAGTGAAACAGCATCAGTGTACAGCACAATGCAACAGCACAGTGCAAGCACACGTTGCACGCACAGTGCACAGTACAGTGCACAGCACAGTGCATCAGCACAGTGCACAGCCAGGTGCACCAGTGCAGCACAGTGCACAGCCCACAGTGCACAGCACAAGTGTACAGTGCACAGCACACTGTACAGTGCACAGCACACTGTACATCACACTGCACAGCCACAATGCACAGCAACTGCACAGCACACTGCACAACACACTGCACAGCACACTGCACAGCAACACTGCACAGCACACTGCACGCACACTGCAGCAGACATGTGCACAGCAACAGTGCACATCACAGTGGAACATCACAGTGCAACAGTACAAGTGCACAGCACAGTGCACAGCAACAGTGCACAGCACAGTGCAACAGTGCAACAGTACAGTGCACAGCAACAGTGCAACACAGTGTACATCACAGTGCACAGCAACAGTGTACAGTGCACATAATTTGGCACAGTGCACAGCACAGTGCACAGCACAGTGCACAGCACAGTGCACAGTGCACAGCACAGTGCACAGCACAGTGCACAGCACAGTGTACAGTGCACAGCACAGTGTACAGCACAGTGCACAGCACAGTGCAGTGTCTGAGCCAGGCCTGGGAGGCGGCGGCTGTGTGACTCCCCTATATAGCGTCTCTCTGCCTACAGCTCTGTCAGGGTTTATTGACTGACGGAGTTTGTGTCAGTGAGCGAAACTCGCTACAGGTGGTCTGAGTGCGCCGTCTGTACCTGACGCGCACACGAGGGGTGTTTATGGAGGATGCCGTATAAACAAGCAGTTGCGGAGCCCTATAGCCCCGAACCACCTCCACCGCAGGGTTGTTATCGAGTGGTGTGCGTGTGTGTGTGTCGGCCAATCTAGCTAACGATGTTGTGGTTAAACGCGGCTCGCTTCAAAACAAGTGAAAGCGTGGCCTAGGGGCGTGTTCTGACCGTCGATTCCCGCGGAGATTCCAGGGAATCGGCAGCAAAGTGTTTTCTACCGATTCCCGAAGCAAAGAGTTAACAGGAATAGCAATGTATACGTACATTGCCGAACTGCGGTAGAGAAGATGAGAAGATGCCCGCCGGGGATTCCAGAAATTCCCGCAAGGAATGTGCAGATTAAGAACACAACCCTAATTCACAGACAAGTCAATTATGCCCCGAGCATGCAAAGGTAGTTTTGAACTTGAGCTGAACACTGCAAACTGCGAAGTAGTGTTCTAGATCTGTACGATACAAGATTTGTTGCTGATATGTTTTAGTTTATATCACTTGTATGTCTTAGCTAAAGGTCGTCATCCTTGAGATGATAGTGATGAACACAGCTCGGTCACAGCTCTGGCTGACTGTCGGCGCCCCCCCCCCTTCCCGCCCGCGCTGACTGTCGGCGGTCGTCGCCCCCGTTCCGTCCTCTTCTGTCCTGATCCGACTCCAAGTTGCCGCTGCCAAGCCTGCCCTGCGTGTCGACCCAATGCGGCCCGAGTCCTGTTGCCAGCTAGTATGTATGTGCGGTCACTGGCGTGGCCTTGAGGACCGCCGCCAGCCGCGTACGCCAACACGGACCGACACCACCGACTCGGCAGCCTCGGCAGAGATCGACCGCGCGGGCTGCGTGTCCGGCGACGGTGGCGCCTCCCGCGGCCCCGCTGTGACCGGCCCGGCCGGCGGACCCAGTGACCCGGCCGCCGCTCGAGACTGGGTGGGTCCCTGTGGCCGCCCGGCGCCGCCGCGGCTGGCGAGGCCCTGTTTACGTTCGTGTGCGCACCACACGAGACGGCCGCATAAGGTGGCCGCCTGGAGGTAGCTTTCCACAGAGTTATTGCGATGCTGGGGAGGTCTGGTTTTGTCGGTCAAGAGCCTGTTTTAGGCGAGAGGGATTGTGGTTTATAAAAATAAGCACGAGCTGATCAAATATCGGATAAGTATCGCGTAATGGCTTGGTAAGATATCGCGTTTTTTACGTGTCTCTGTCATTTGTCTGTTGGAACATGATTACTTCCTGGACCTAGTGTTCTCCAACGGGCAGACCATCTCGGCCTCGGTCCGAGACGGTATGTTCCCGTCTGACACAGAGAGGTGGTGTGCGACATCAGTGCGGTGCGAGAACCCGTCCCGCTGGTGACGAGAGTCTCGGCTCTGAACTACAAGCGCGCCGATTGGGAGGGACTGCGCACAGTGCTGAGACTCGTTCCGTGGACCATGCTGGACGAATTGCCCGTTGATGACGCGACCACCCTCTTCTACGAACTCGTCAACTCAGCCATCGCAGACCACATCCCGCTGGTCCACCTGAAGCGTCGCCAACCACCATGGTTTGACGGAGAGCTTCGGATGGCACTGAGAGAGAAGGAAACGGCTCATCGAAGAATGAAGCGAACCAGGACACCCGACACAGAGACTCTGTTTAGTGAGAAACGCATGGTTTTTAAACAACTCGCGGCCTCAAGTTCCTGTGATTACTTAAGAAGGCCTGACCGATGATCTTAGAAAAACCCGAAAACGTTTTTGTGGTCATTCCTTAAGAGTGCCAAGGGCAGAACAGTGAAATACCGGGCAACTTTTAAATGGTAATGATAAAAATGTGGACGACAAACCGCTAAAGCTGAACTGTTAAAATCATACTTTTGCTGGCAAGTTTGCCGACCCGTCTGTAACGCTGTGCCCCAAGCTCCTGTGTATGAATTCTGGACCCATTGCGCCTGTTTTTCATGTAATCTGAGAGAATGTTAGAGGGCCATACTTAGAGGCATTAAACCTAGCCAAAGCGTGTGGCCCGGATAACATTAGTGCCGTGTTATCCGAGAATAGTGCTGACGAGTTGGCGTA
Source organism: Semibalanus balanoides (assembly GCA_014673585.1). Lineage (NCBI taxonomy): Eukaryota > Metazoa > Arthropoda > Thecostraca > Balanomorpha > Balanidae > Semibalanus > Semibalanus balanoides. The sequence goes on from VOPJ01011532.1 coordinate 51,221, forward strand.
CCGGGTCATGAAACTCTGTACTCTCTCTTTCGAGCAGTGGCGGTGTTTCCTAAGCTATGGAAACGCGCCCAACATTTGTGCCGATACACAAGAAAGGTACAAAAAGCTCGCCATTCAACTACCGCTCTGTGTCGTAACTGCCGCTGCTATCAGCAAGGTGCTGGAACGTGTCGTTTTCGCCGCCATATTTGACATGTTAAACCGGTCCTATCAGATAAGCAACAATGGGTTTATGCCTGGTCGCTCCTGCTTCATCGAACCTGCTGACGATGTTTTAACACACTGCCTGGAGCAACATATCCGCTGGAATCTCAAACAGATGTAATTTTATACAGACTACAGTTCGGCCCTTTCAAAGCGTAAGATCACAAACTACTTTTTCATTAAGCTTAAAAAGTCATATCAATCTTTTCCGACAAAGCATTCTCATGGTTTGAATCTACCCTCTCTGACAGGAACAGCGGGTTGTTGTGAAGGGCAAGTGTTCCACGGTGGGCACCGGTAAACGTCAGCACGCCAGAAAGGGGGACTCCTGTCAGCCACTGTTGTTCGCATGCTTCATAAACGACTTACCAGAGTGCGTACAGGCTGACTGCTTTGATTTTGTTTCCGCTGATGACGTAAAGCTGTATTGCAAAAGGTAGACTCTACGCTGACGCGGATTTCTTACAGCGGCAGTTGGACATCTGTGCGCATTGGCTACGGCGCTGCAGCTCAACCTGAATCCGTCTAAGTGTTATGCTGACGCAATTACTTTAACGACGTGCCCACAATTTTAAGCATGTATACATAGGAGGGAAGAACAGCTGGAAAAAGTCAGTGTCATGCGTGATTTAGGTGTGTTCTGACGAAAACTTACCTTTAGTGAGCACGTGAAACCACAGTTTTCGTAAAGCTAAACAAGTACTGGTATGTTAATGAGGTTCGTTTCAGACCGGTAAGCATGGCAGATACTGCGTCAATGTAACAGAAAAGGCTTTATCCTGGCCGCGGTATGCGCAAACGTATCGCTTATCTTGGGAGTTTGCTGGAGTGGTGTGGGGTGGAGCCCGCAGAGGTCCATATGCAACGAATAGAGCGCGTACAGCATAATTTCTGACATGGCTGTGTGGAAGAATGTTCGCGAAAACAGGCGTGTCCTTTGAGTATGAAAATGCTCTGTTGGCTCACTTTTGAGGCATCACTAAGCGGTATCGGTGTGAACAGCACGACATTATGTTCATCCGCAATGTTCACAGTCTACACTGCGACTCATCCTTTCTGTTGGATAAGTTCCCCCTGATCTGCCCATTTCGCGTGCTCGGAGAAAGATGCTCTTCGATGTACCGCACGCTCGTGTCAAACACGGTTAAAAACAGGCTCATTTGTCGCTAACCGAAACTTTGCAACGCCTTTCTGGGACTGCAACCGTGACACGACGTGTGGAATCATGGCGGCATTGTATTTTTAAGAAACATGTGATCACATACGTGGCGCCGACAAGTAGAAGTAGGATAACCAAAGTGTTAAGAATTGTGTTCTGGTAATGTTTGCTGTTTAAACTTTGTTCATTCGTCTAGTTTTAACTTGTTCATTTCGTTAGTGTCTTGTCTGTTTTTACCTAGTGACTTCGTCTGTAATTGGGCCACACTTGTCCGTTGATGATACTCTGAATAAACTAAACTAAATGCATTACTTGGTAGGTGATACGAGCGAGCGCGAAGCGCTCGCGAGTCCTCACTGAATATGTGATTTTTATCACATAAGCGGCCGACTCAACCATAACGCTTTTGAGGAGCTTATATCTTTGAAATCCCGCATCTGATTGACAAGTGGTTTTCGCCATCTGACAATAATTTATGTTATTGACATGTTTCGTCTCATGTGAGGGGTCAGCATGGCACGTGGCACGTGCCGCATCAGGGTGTCCGAAAACGTTATGGCCTGCTATAGCTGAGTGGACCGATTAAAGGAAATAGTTCACCTCGAAAGTTGTCTTGAAATTCATCCATACGGTGCATCTTGAGCTCAACTACGAATATGACTTTGGTTTGGACAAGTGATGGATATATAATAATATGTGGAGAAAGAAGTAAGTTTCTCTTTGTATTTCACGAGAAATCGTACGATAGCAGCTGACGTTCTGGCTCCACCAGACGCCAAGTACAGTCTCTGACAAAGGGCCGCCGCGCAGCCCGGGCGGCTGAGCGGATATTAACCCGCGCCGGGCCGGTGCTCGGCGCCACCTTCCGTCGGCCGGGGGGGGGGGGGGCGTTTCGACGCCCCCCCTCCGGCCCCTTCTAAACGGCTCCTATGGGACCTAGACATAAAAACCAAAAACACTAATCGAGAGCTCGTCAAAGCGATTATTCGAAACTATTTTAGTGAAACATTTTCTCAGGTGATATTAGGCGTCAACGCAGAGGTCATCAAAGGTCAAATTTTCCAGATTTAGGACTTAGGCTTCCAGATACCCCCAATTTAATCTCGGAAAACTATGAATAGCTAGGAGGCAAACAAGTATGACGCATGAAGATAGCTACTTTAAATTGCAATCGCATCCCAGGCCCCTTAAATTTTCATCTGCAGGTCAATAGTTTGGGCTCCAGAGGTCATCGAAAGTCAAAAAGGCTATTTTTTGCAAAAAAATATTTTCAAACCGAATGATCTGTTTACCTAAGTAAGTAGGGAAAAGATTGTGAACACTATCGGCGTTTGCCTCGTCAAGGCGCTTCGAATCATGTATGTGTTACCAGGTTTAGGTCAACCTAAAAATTTGAAAAACCTCAGGTCAAGGTCAATGGTGACTGAATGTTGGTCAAGGTGAGTGATTTGTACACTTGGGAGACGCGGTCTTGACGGAGATAAACACACTGGTACTGTTCTTTCAAATTCTCCATCTCAAATTGTATCAAGAGTTATTGACAAAAAGGTGTTGGTGACCGTCGGATGACCTCGGGCTGACTCTGTAGAAGATAACGCCGAAGAAAGACTGCCATCCCTCGGTCTTCAAAGAATCGGCCCTATAATTACATGATAAAAACGGAATTGGGCCTGATATCATGCGTATCCTAAGGAATGGAAAAGCATTTTAATATTTCCCCATTGACTATACACGGAGAGTTCAGGAAAATGACCCTGACCTTAGATCACACCGATATGAAAAATCCGAGATACATAACTACAGGTAGCTGATGCCCTTCATGAAATCCCTGTAAGTTACGAAAACCGATCAACAAACTCTGGCTTTGTAGGGCCGCAACTTTTTTGGAGGTGCGGGTCAATGACCGCCTGGTGACCTGACCTTGACATGCACCTGAAGTCATAACAAATAAGTAAAGGCTGGCAAGAAGATCGAATGAACAGGTATTTGAAATTTGGCGGCGCTACGCGGCATTTTCCCATAATCTTGGAAAAACCTGAGGGGGGCGTCTAAACGCCCCCCCCCCCGGCCCGGGTTAATGAGGCGTCGTGATCAGAATACTACGTGTCAGAGAAGTGTCCTACCTCGGCGCCCGACTGGCGGCGAATACGAAGCCTGTTTTTAAGGGGAAGCGAAAAAAACGCAGACACTACATTCCCTGCTGTCGACACTAATTGACCTTCGAGTCTTCTTTCCAGCCAAAAACTCATTTTTTCGACTGCTCTACAAATCTGCTATCTCAGTTCAAAACCCCATGTTAAAGGTGAACTATTCCCTTTAAGCTGAAATTTGGTGTCTGGTTTGAAACTACACCACTGAAAATGTCACGCAAGTCAAACTCAGTGTTTCTACGGGCTCGCTCGTCCTTCGACGATTAAGGCGTCTTACTGGTCTGTTATCGTTATCGTACTGTTAGTACTTTAAGCCTGTCACCTGCGGTAGGTGTTTGAGATCACTGGCTGATATCTAAGCTAGGAGTAAGGATATGTTATTATTCCGAACGCGGCCGTGTCGCCCTGTGGAGTGAGTGCCGGGCCTATGAGACTCGTGACCAACCTGACTGGACGGGCCGAGATTAACCCGTCTCCAGATCTCCTTATCCCGGATCTGGTCAAACTCTGCCTCGCCGTACAGACGGCTCTGTCGTTGCCGCTGCCGCCCATACGGCCGCCCGGCGATCCGGTGTGAAGTGCTGAACTCTCAGTCAGTTTGTTTGGTGGGGGCGGGGGAGGGCACCCAGCTGGCAGACGGCACCCAGCCAACAGCTCGCAGACAGCTGCGCCGAATCAGCATGTGTCAGCCGCCAGCGGGGAGGCTTCATAGCATTACGCAACCTGGTGCAGTGCGATTCCGATCACCGAGCTGGTACGACAGGACAGTGATCTCAGCAGCAGCGCCGTCCTCTGTCTTCTGACACGGCTGCTGAGCCGCTGCCTTCTCAGCTGGTACCGCGCTGCCAAGCTCAGGGCTCTCTACGGGCGACCCTCAGATCCAGGTCAACTTGTCGTTTGAAGAGTGAGTGGCTGGTCGCTGGGGGTAGATCGCGGCCCTGGCGGCCTGTCAGCGTCTGTTCCAGGCTCTGGCGTGCCCCCAGCCATTACATGGTCCGATGCGGTCGCTGACCGAGCTGTATGGTCGGTCCGTAACGACCCCAGGCGGTCTGCTAGCGAAACGACCATTCAGTTTAGCTGTTGTTAGGCGAGCGTGATGGTGTACATGCTGACTGGGTGTACGGAACATAGCAGAACGTAGCTCAAACCGAGAACCCTACAACTCCCAACAAACAAGCTAACGTCTCAGTCCCCACCCCGGTACGTAACAGCGCTTTCCTTTCATTGCACCACCCGAATGACGCGGTCCGTCATCTTTTCATTGCACCGTCTTGCTGATATTGTTCGCCGTCTTCCATTGCAAAGCCTTGACAAGATGTGCCCGTCGTCCTTTGTACCGCCGTACTGGGCAGTGCGCGCTGCACGATCCTGGTGGGACATGACATAACTCCTGCAGACGTCCGCCGCTGTCCTTTATTGGACGTCCCTCCGCCGCTGGTGACAGTCGACACACGACACATGACACACCACATGTCACACCACATGATGCACCACGTGATCACCACATGTCACACCACATGAGACACCACGTGACACGACACGCGGGCCGGCCTTGTCGCGTGGTCGGAGACGATGTCCCGAGGTTAGTTGTCGCTGGGTCGACTCGGCTTCCTGGGTCGCTCCCTGCTGCGGAGGGTTATATTGCTCCGGTATTCGGTAATGAGTGTGTTTTCCCCGGTCTATTGTAAGGGCGGAGGGTTGTCAGCGGTGCCTGGTGTCGGGTGGTTGCCGTGAGGAGGCTGGCTTGGTCCTGGAAATGGTTAGAGTGTCGTGTCTTGTTCGCGGTGTATCGTATCTCGTTGTGTGGTGTCGCCTCACTCTACTTAGCTGGGTCCGTGTGCCTTTCCATGTCGTCAGGTTCAGGTCTCGATTACCGCCTCGTCTCCTGTCTCGCGTTTCGCCTCTCATGTCTTGCGTTTTTGTCTCTCGTTTCTTGCGTTTGGCCTCTCGTGTTTCCGCGCGCCTGCCGTGCTGTCAGCCGGTGATGGACGCCCGTCTGCGGCGGCGGCGGCGGCGCCAAACGAGGCCGGGGTCGTTACGGGAGACACGTCACGCGATCCGGCCCCTGGGTCCGCGCCGTTCCCAATCCGTCCCCCACCGCCGGGACCCCTCTCTCCAGATGTCTGACGAGGTCCATCCTTCAGTGGGGCACTCAATGGCTCTTCATGGCTCGCCATGGGTCCTGGTATGGGCGCCGTATAACTATTTTGTTGCGGCGCCCTAAAGCCCCAATCATCATCATATGGGTCCTGGTCCTGGAGTTCAGAGGAGTGACGCTCCTGTGCCTGGCCCAGGTCACAGGGTCACTGGCTGAAGTGGTTTAAACGTGCCGTGGTTTTGTTGGTTTAAGTGTCGGGACAACACGAGTTCTGGTGCTGACAGTGCCGTCCTAGCCGATGTACCAGGTGACAGGTGTCCGGTCCGGCCGTTCGCAACATTTGGCTGTTTGTTATTCACGTGAAGCGTACTACGCCGTGCACTGCCGGACTCCGGCGGCTGACGTTTTAGCGTCGCCAGATGACGTGCTGCCGGCGACATGGCAGACGACTGTGTGCGATGATAGGTGGAAGGTAAAGCCAGTTATAAATATCTTGGTAAAGCCAACAGGCAGAGCTCCGAGAATTAACGAATTACTGTCTGTCAATGGCGCTTGTTTCCAGTCAATCATGACTGGTTTTGAAGCCATGAGAAGGCACTGTTTCGGATTACATTCTCGTTCGACTCTGGCGTTATCCGCTTTTATCAACCTGTTCAGTCACGTGGCCGTCTTCTCAGAAGGCCAGACGGAAAATCATCGGTTGTGCCTATGTTTAGCCAGCCTATTAACTCTTGTCATTAACGCCCGGGGCACCTTCTGGGCCTGACTATTCCCAGGCGGCAGATAAGGGGATTACTTCTGATGAGTTCGGGAAACTTCTGGCTCGTGTTCTGCTCTTTGTTACCGGCTCATATTCCCCGAGTTGTGTCAGCTGACCAAAGCCTGTGTTGTGCCTGTTGATGGTGGGGTGTGCTGTGCTTTTTCTGTCCACAGCAGTGGCTACTGGTTTGTGTTGTGTTAGCTGACTGTGATGTGNATCAATGAATGGTACACGTCATACCCTCTGAACAGGAAGGCCAGCAGTGGTCCGGCCAGGTCGAGCCGCTTGTTGCCATAGTGATCTCGATCGTCCAGCTCCCGGCGACCCAGAGAAGCCATCAGCAGGCGGTGCACCATGTAGCTGTGGAGCGACAACACCCGACTCAATCACCGCCACCCAACACACAGTACAGGACACCAACGGGGATCAGATCCAGTCGGATACCTAGTGGGACCTATTTCGACTGCTGGGCAAATATTAACTTTGATCTTATCGTCACAATTGAATCGTATTAAGCAAAATGTTAATCAACCAATATCTTGGTGAATTTCTATGTGGCTTTGTACCATTTCTTGCCAGCATGACGTGCTCCGCTAGCAACACAAAAGACAAAGTCCCAGTTACTGAATTAAAATATACACCTCACTTTTAGTATTTTCCTACTTCTCACCCGAGGAAGTAGGCCTTCTTGGTCTCGCAGAAGTCTGAGACGCCGACGTGGGGCAGCATTTCCTTCTGCAGGATCTCACGCGCGTACTTGATACGCTTCTCCTTTGTGACACCGGGCTTGGCACCACGCGCTCCGATGAAGTTGAGAGCGACGTTCTGCTCCTGGATCACAAACGCCTCGTCCAGGGACGGCTTCACCTGCGGTCCGGGAGAGAGAGAGGGAGAGGGAGAGGGTCACCAGAGGTACATAGAAGCACACAGGGCAAGGCTATCTTTACGGCAGGGGATAGTGCCGGGAAAACAAAACAGATGACAACAAATTTGATCTTTTCAGAAGCATCGTGAAGTCGAGACGCTAACAGTCAAATTTGGCGCCTGACGTTTGTGTCGAGTTATTACTGTGTCAGCGACTGTGAGATATTGCGGTTTGTGATCGCTCATGACCGGGCTTTTCACGATGCTTGAGGGAATCAGAACTTTAACATGACATCAGCAGGAAAAGCTGCGCCTATCTCACACTGTTGCCGACGCGTCTCAGTCTCGTCACCCACCATCTCCATCATCTCGGGGTCGTCGAAGTCGTAGATGATGTGCTCCAGGATGTCTCGGTCAGCGACGAAGCCCAGCGCGCGGAACACGATCATGATGGGGATCTCCTGCTTGATGTACGGCAGGATGGCGATAATGCGCTGACCGATCGCCGACTTCTTCACGTTCTGAAACACGAAGACAGGCGCGACGTTAGCAGACAGCTATTATTGGACAGCACATTTTATCACAGTGCCGTCTCAAAACCGCATACATTGCCTACAATCCTGTTTGGGCCGAAACTACATAAATCGAACCAACTCTTATGACATGATAGCAACTGACACATTTACAAATCTATGAGCTAGAAAACAAATGACAATGGGATACACATGAGCTATTCGATCCCGAAATCGACTCAAAGCCTGCTGCAGCTGCTGCGGATCGGAGATCAGTCATAACCGACAATCGCCGCCGCGCCGTCTGCGACCATTGTATAGTACCTGTCCGGTCCTGGCGAGCATGTTGACCCATAGTGTAGAGGTGGGTCGCGACGAGTACTCGACAGCCGAGCGGATCTCAGCCTTGAACGCGTACTTGCCGTCCCTCATGCTGAACACGTACACCGTGTTCGTGGCCATCTTCTCCTGGGCGATCAGCACCTGCGGACGGGGCACACGGCGTACAGTGAGTCGGCCTGACGCACCGGGCCAACAGAGCAGGCCAGCCAACTAACTGATGATAATTAACTTCGCGAAATGCTAAGCCATTATTGCGCGGTCTCTCGAGAGCGATCCAAAATCAAACATATGGAAATACCTAATAGAGGCATATGAATCGGCGACAATCGAGGCGGACCAGCACGACCGCACGAGGCGAGACGCTAAAGCTATCACACGCCCGAGCAAAAACGCTAGGCGTCATGTCTAACAACCACACACGCTGATTTAACATCCGTGCCCCCCTCCGTGCGTCCATCAGATCGACAGCGATGTCAGCTCTGCGCCCCCCCCCGCACTCCGCGCTCGCCTCTCGCCCTCGACTCGCTCGTCACACACACTGACAATCATGTTCCGTCCCACTCGTCAGCGCTTGTTGCGCTGATATGGTCCCGAAAATGCTTGACGGCCTGACGAAGTGTGCAATAGCTCCCAAGCGTCGTCCGTCTGGTCCAGTCTGTTCCACGATCCACTTTTAATAATATTTATACATGCAAAACAATTAGTCATGTTAATTTTTCTTTTTTCCATGTCAACAATTACATCACATCATCTTTCATTTCATTTCTCTTTCAAATAAATCAATCATACCACACTTTTTCGAGAATATGAGAGGATCATTCAATTAACTGTCTGTATATATATATATATATATATATATATATACTAAGTATATATATAATAATTATATATATATAGTGTATAACTGCCCTTCACTGGTAGATCCAGACTCTCCCGTGGAGGGGGTATTTTTTTCTGCGAGATTTGATTGTTCACACTGTTGTGGTATTCGCGTTTTAAAGGGAGTGTGCCTACTCTTTTGAATGTCATACTTTTTTTATTACGGTAACGAAGCCAATGTTATTATTGGTTAGGATAAAAATTCACGTCCTGGCAGCGCACCGAAAACAAACCCTTTATGAGCATGTATGGGTTGTTTACAGTGATCAAGGATCTGTCGGCAGTCTTGTTATCAGTGCCACGGAGTTGTTTTTGTTGGCCAGCAGCTAACAATATATGCTAGCGTTGTAATTGAAGCGCTGCTTTCTACGTGCAAAAGCTCCTGCGCCATCGCTAATCAATCTGCCTCATTATTGATTGTGACGTCGTTGCAAATATACTCAAGCAACTAAAAAATGTGTAATACTGGGGATATGGCATATAGGCTAAATCTGAGAAAATATGGCTCATCCTGACTAGTGCAACAACTTCAAATGATCAGTGTGAGTAGGCACACTCCTTTAATCATTTTTCGGAACACTTTTTCGAAATCATTTTTTTTCAGAATAAAAAAGATCGGGGAAAATCAAACCTTTATCAGGATCAAAACACCACCAGAACCAGTACCACCACCAAACCGAGCGGCTGGATCCGCCCCTGACCACTCTACTGGCAATGTGGAGTTTAGATGACAGGAAACCAATTGCCTTGCTATCGGGCTTCTACGGGCTCGTTAGTCCTTAGCCGATAAACCCACAAGTTACCGGGGTATATTCCATAACGTGGCTTACTGCAGGGGGAGGGGCTATTTTTAGCCCCCTCCCTCCTTTCCGATCTCGGGAACTACTCGATTGATCTGAAAAAAATAAACCAGCATTCCATAGCCCTGCAACATTTTTCAATACAAACATAATATTTTTGACCTGAGTGTCAAAAATGACGTCACAGGTCACGTAAAACACCAAATGTTTGATTATGTCATTATGTCTCGATGGATGGAACTGTCATGCAAAAATGCGATACTAAACGCATAATAAGTCGATAAATCGGTATGATTCGTATGTCTGACACTTCTAAGTACTACCATAAGCTGCTGATGACCTGCGGCCAGGTCAAGGTCATCCGAGGTCACGAGGTCAAACTGCAAATTATGGTCATTAGGCATTTTAACGCATGTTTATGGGTCTGTGTTTAGCCTAGGACGCCAAAATTAACCTTTGAACGTTTAAAAATAGAAATAGAAGCAAAACACAAAAACAGAAATGCATTTTGAATCCTTAGTTATAATGCAAAAGGGTGTCACTTTTTGTCTGTGAAAGGTCATAAGTCAGTCGATCCTGACGATTTTGACTTTAAACTTGGTATACATATTCACCAGATACGTCTTGATCACATATATACCGTTTTGGGTATTTCTGATTTGTTTGGAGAATATTGTAAAAACAAAGAAAACATATTTTGATTTCTAATCAAGTTGAATTTCAATAATAATACAAAATCCGAGAATGCAGTTGGATAGCCGACTATCAAAATTAATTTGATATAGGTTTTACAAATCACTGTATCTGATGAACGGTCAATTACAATTTGCGTTGTTTGTGGTGGTGGTCAATTACAGTTCATGGTCAATTACAACTTATCAGATTTTCTTGCATCTGATAAATTGTACTTTTGACAGTATTTTCCGCAAACCAATATTTTTCAACAAAAACCCATAGACCATGAAGTCACTCTGACGATATTCCTGGTTAACCTTTCATCACCTCACATTTAGGTGAGTCCTAGGTGGCGCCACCGGCGCTGGTGTAGAATGGTCGATGCGTCAGAGAAGGTACTGCAAGTTCTGCATGAAACAAGTGATACTAATGTTGGCTTAGTAGATATTGCAAAATAACGGGAGGGGGATAAAAATAGCCCCCCCCTCATGCTGAAACTTGTGAGTTAAGGCGTCTTACTGGTACTTTACAAGTATGGGGAAATATCAAGAAGTAAATTATATCCGAGATGATCCCGCTTAATCATTTTCCTATCAACATACCTCTTACAAACGGGCGAGAGAGACGGGTGTTTCGTCATGTTTGTTATTTGAAATGTGTATTTCTTCCAGTGGAAAATATCGTCACTACCTGTTTCTGGGATAAACCGATCTTTTACTGAAGAGCACGCACTCAGCTGACCATCAAATATGGACACCAACGTCCAGGAAAAGGCCGTAGAGGCAGGCGAGTTGAAATGTGAGTATATTGTGTGGCGTTGTGAAATTACAGTGCTATCATGAGCAGCGCCAGGCATCGTTACATATGTTACCTTACATTTTGAAATTCGCCGTTACGCAGTAACCTACGCTTTTTCGCTCTACTTATTTTTTACTCCTTCGCCATGTTCTAAGGTATTTCCAGCGGCGAGGAACTAGAAAGGATCATGTAGAGGCTATATCTCTACAAATATAAATATAAACATTATAAATCGGAAATTTGTGCATTTCTTCACGGTAAATCTAAGCAACCCTTACGAATAAAAATATTTTTGAATGAGCTTATGATGCATGAGCAAGAGCAACCCGATGAGCATTAATAAGGTTATCAGACATTTTAAACTTCACTCTCTTCAAACTAATTGTCTGGCCCGTTCTGAATACACCCTTGACACCCCTCCCCCTACCCTCTCCCGGTCTCCACCAGACAGGCTGCTTCCATCCACTCGCCTGGCGCTCGTCATGCTGGTCGGCGTCGGCGTCGGCGTCATGATGATCACCCGCTTCAACGTCAGCATCGCTGTGGTCTGCATGGTGGATGGTGATCCTCCTCAGTCCACCGCCCAGCCGCCGCCACTGGAGGGAGGCGCGGGGAACGACACCGGTGGCGCCGCCATGTGGCAGCAGGGGGAACTAGAAGAGGCAGGCGGGGAAGCGGGGCAGGTGAGGCTGAGGTTCGGGTTGTTGTGACTTGTGGTAGTGTTGATGAGTGGAGAATCGTTTCCAAAGATTTTGTGGCCAAAGGGTATTCTAGTGTTATTTTTGATATTTTTCATAGCGTGACAAGATGCTCCAATACATATGATTTGCATTACACAAATGAATGCAAAATATAATGATAGTGTGGCATTGGCCACACCTCTCATACTACATTCTCCACCCATGGACCACGGTGGTGGTGTTTATGAAAGGTGATAATTAAGTTTGATTGGCGATTGCATCATGTTGAGTTGAGATGGCATCATGCATTGTCCTCAGATGCAAACTGGAGTCGGAAGTAGGTTTTCACCTTGCCACTGAATTCTGAAGGCTGATAATAACAAATCCGTGAAATATAAGCTTTGTTAGACCTACACAAGTTACGCACCAATTGTGAGAGCGTCACCTAAAGATTCGAGGCTCTGATGTAAATTATATTATCATTCAATGCGAGGTGAATTGGCAAGCAAGAGACACGCGGTCCCGCGCGGGCGCGTCCGAAGCCGCGAGGCCCCGTCGACCCCGGACCGAGTCAGGTCACGTGGTGGCCGCGGGCCAAGGCCGGCCGCCTGACGCGGGTCGAACGCGGCCGGCGCCCGAGCACGGCTGGCGGCACGGCAACCGCAGACCACCACACCAATAAAGAGACACTGAGGAGTGAGGATGGAAAAGCACCATCAAGGCTGAGTTGACTGTTGAGTAATAGTATTGTTCATCTCCTTGAAAAATGAATCCTGCCTCTGTTCCACGCAGGGGGAGTTCCAGTGGGACAAGACGTTCCAGGGCCTGCTTCTCTCCAGCTACTTCTATGGCTACACGGCCGGTCTGGCACCAGGAGGCTGGATCGCCGACAAGTGAGTCCCCGAACATGTGAGCACTGTTCACTATTCACTGAACAGTGTGCAGGAGTGTGTCCCTTAAATCGTACCCTGGAGGGGGGGGGGCGAAATCCGCCCCCTCCCGGGGTTGATTACAGAGGCATCGAGGCGGTGTTAACAAGAGTGTTTCAAATCAGGGAGCATTGATGTGCATGTATCATTTTTTGTTAGAGATTACTGTTTAGCGTTGGTTGGCGGGGGCGGCCAACTCCCACACGGTGCGGGGTGATCGAGTGCTGCCAACACAAACTCTTAATCATTGGCTATCATTACTCATACATCCTCCGACAACTAATTCTCTTTCCTTTATGGTGCCTTCTCTCTATTAAAAAAAATCTTACCTTTAGCAATCACGCAGAGTGCAGCATAATTCTCTGCTCTTCTGAGGAAACATCCTGCCGGGGAAAAGTGGACTCTCGGGTCCTGGTCGAGTCGTTTCTCCTGCACGTGCCGCTCGATCGACCCGCACCGTCTCTCTTTTCCACCGTGGCCTCGAGCACGGGTTAAGAACTCGTGGACTTGTGGGATGTTCTGCCGGCTCCGTGTAGAGCAATGAATGCCTTAGGCAGTGCCCTTTAAGCAGACCAATTTTTATCCCTTTTATGGACCAGGTTTTGGAGCTTTTAGAACCAAGGTGTCAAGTACGTTTTAACCCTGTAGTCTGTCACTGTTATAGACTCAAGGCTGTGTGATGATGTGATATGTGTGCTGTGTATTGTATTTATTGTAGTGTATCTTATCTTCTTGACTTCGCCTGTCAGTGGAGCGTTATAGCTCTGTTGGCGATCAACGAAATAAATACAAAAAAAACATGTGTGGCCGATACCATCAGGCGGGAAGGCGAGGGGTAAAATAGACCACAGCATTGCGTTTCCACATCAAACCACGTCAGCCTCCGCGGCGCCTAAAATACACGTGTCACATATTAGTCATGGACATTATTCATTTTACAATACAACTCAACGTATGTATAGACTGCAGCTCAATAAGGTGTGTGCACTTTCACAGCGCACAAGCACCCACACCATGCAGTGCATTCGAACCACCCTAAACTGGATAGAACCGGTACCTACTGGTTACACTACAAATGACGAGGCACTTTGCCTAAGTGGATATCGTGTGACTATATTCTGCTCATTTTAGGAAGACAAGCTTGCTGTCATTTGTCAAGATACCTAATAGGTGCCGGTCAGGCTTCATACATACATTCTGTGGTACGCTGGTGAACTTAACGGCAGTCACTGGGTTATTTTCCATAACGCGATTTATTAAGGACTAATCCCCCCTCGGATCTTCTGAACTACCAGACTGATTTGTAAAATACAAACGGCATTCGATAGCCCCGGGAACTTTGTCGAAGGAAACTAACTCACCTGTGTTGATCTCGGGGTCACTGATGACGTACACGATAGGTCAAAGACCAAATGTTTGGCCAAGCCATCAATGTCTCGGTAGATGCAATTGTCGCCCAAAAAAGACACAAATATGCTCTTAGACGGCTGCCGTAATGCTTGCGACCCTATGTTCTCACACGATACTCTCATTGTTAGATCCCTGAATCACTTACAACTGTGCTTTGTACCGTACTGACCTTCAGCCTCAGGGCTATGTCATTGCTATATCAGCTTTTGAACACGTTTTGTTCTGCGTACAGGCTGCGGATGGTGCTGGTGGTGCTCCTGTTTACAGACCGGTTATCCTGTTCACATCCTAGTTCTGTTCACAGACCGGTGTTGTTCACATGTTGGTTCTGCTCACACGCTTGTTCTGTTCACAGACTGGTCTTGTTCACATGTTGGTCCTGCTCACAGGCTGGTGTTGTTCACATGCTAGTTCTGTTCACAGGCTGATGATGTTCACATGTAGGTTCTGCTCACACGCTTGTTCTGTTCACAGACTGTTCCTGTTCACATGATGGTTCTGTTCACAGTCTGGTTCTGTTCAGTCTGGTTCTTGTTCACAGACTGGTTCTGTTCACAGGCTGGTTCTGTTCACAGTCTGGTTCTGTTCACAGTCCAGTTTTGTTCACATGCTGGTTCTGTTCACATGTCTGTCCTGTTCACAGGCTAGTTCTGTTTACAGTCTGGTTCTGTTCATAGGCTGGTTCTGTTCACATGCTGGTTATGTTCACACGCTGGTTCTTCTGTTCACAGGCTGCCAGTGGTGATGGTTCTCCTGTTCGGGATCGGTTCGCAGGGCTTGTGTACTCTGGCGTTCCCTGTCGTGGCCCGTACNGAAAAGTGTGCCCGCCAGAGCCAATTAGCAAAAAAGTGACAGAACGTGCCCCGGTCTCCCCTACACGATTTAGAGCGCCTTCACAAGATAAACACAATGGTGTCACAATTACTTCCGTATCTTAATTAAGTAAACAGTTAAATTTTAAAACAGTTTTGGCCTAAAATAGCCTTTTTGACTTTCGATGACCTCTTGAGTCTTAACTTTTGACCTGAATTAAAATTTGAGGACATGTCTGCGATTGCAAATTTCCCTGCCCATTTGGGGCGGAGCAGCTGATTATCAGTTACACCGCGTCCGAAAGGTTATTTACTTCGCAGCTCGTGTAGTGACCGGCGTTCGTCGCCGTAATCACATCACTGCTGCCTTAAACTCCCTGCACTGGTCAAGAATCGGCGAGCTTGTCGAGGAGGGCTTGTCGGCGAGCTTGTCGAGCTCAAGGAGCTTGTCGAGTAGCGCGACTGCCTGAAGGTGTTCCGCGCTCTTAATGATCCAGACGCCCCCGCGGCCGTCCGGTCGATGTTTTACGCGGCGATCGGACGTAGCGACGCGCGAGACCACGCCTGACGTGCTACCGAGCCGTCCATCCTCGACCGCCTGCAGAGTGGAACAGTCTGCCCTGCGCAGGCAACCAAGCCACCAATGTAAAACATTTTAAATGGCACGTGATGCGCCGTCGACTGCGCGTGTAAAATGCAGTGCAAACTGAGTAGGTATGTTTTTGTGTGTTTTTGTCTTACATTGTCCTTTGTTTGACTGATGTGTCCTGAAAAAACTGTGTTCGCACGGACGGACATGAAATCATGAACATGAACATGAACATGAACACGCCCCCCGGCCCGAGGAAGGTGGCGCCGAGCACCGGCCCGGCGCAGGTTAAGACTTCTTACTGGTTATTATACTATTTCATTTATAGTTTGCACTGTGTTTTAGTCAGTATAACACTTATAAAGTTGTATCTGGATAAGTACACTTAACCATATGCCTTAACAGCATTTTCTCGAAAATCCCCCCCCCCCCCCCAGTACAAAATTCTTAGCCGAGACCATGCTGTGTTGTCATGGCAACGTGATCACTACAGAATCTTCAATCTTATACGCAACCTAAGTGTGACCATGGGTGTAACTTTAGTGCAAAGAGGGGTTGTAGCTACAACCCCAATAATTTTGGAATTTAACACTATGCCTATGACGAGATGCGGTACAAATGGGCTCTTAACAACTAAGTGCAACCCCAAGGATTTTCACAAAGTTACGCCTCTGAGTGTGACGTCAAAAAAGTAGCATGGCATACTCAGCTGACGACGTAGTGTTAAAGGCCATAGGCCGTAAGTTGTTCCTCAATTCATCAGAAAAACGGCTTGTTCTTAGTTATGTGAGATACATCACGTTACTAGAAGGATATTTGCTCTATTTTTGAAAATAAAAAAACATAGACTTATTGCAAGAATGAAGCGAAATTAAGCAAGAAAAGGGCACGTTACATTTTGGCGCACTTGTGACAAAATATTTCCTCACATAGCGTTTAATTTGGCAGCCGTACTGCGTCTTTAAATGACGTCATATCATGTACAACTGTTGATTTGTTCACTCTTCAGTTGTTTTCTACAGCCAATTTTCCTTGAATATAGCTAAATAATACAAAAAGACAATATAAATTTATTTTTGTGTTTCCAGGAAAGTGCTGACAATAATGACGTATCAGTATCAAGTCTAGACCAAATTACGAAGCAGCGTTAGCTTAAAACTAGCTTTAAATCTTCTTAAATAAATGATAAAAAATCGCTTGTTCCATTTCGTGGCCTCTCAATGCTAAGGTGAACTTCATTTAACGGAAAAAAGACTTACTTTGTGTGTATATGGCCTTTACCACTACGCAGTCAGCTGAGTATGCCACGCCGTCAGCTGATTATATCAAATGACGTCCCGACTTAGGTTGCGTATTACTGAAGTTCCTAGCGTCGCACCGATTTTGTTTTCTTTGTAACCATGACAACGGATCAGCAGAAATACTGGCGGATGCTGTCACCGACTAGCTCAATCTGACCATCTCCTCAGTGCCAGTCCTACCGTTGCGCATGACGTACACACCGTGCTCGTCTGTGTGATCCCACTCGCTGAAGTCACTGCAGCTGAACTTGCCGCAGCTGTACGGCATGCTGTACGAGTGGACCAAGGTGGCGGTGGGAGTCCTGCTGACGGCCATCTTCACCGTGACCCTGTTCACGCTGCTGCGGTGCCGTCAGCTGTGGGACGAACCCTGTGCCGTGCTGGCCGGCAGTCTGTCCTTCTCCAGTCTGTTGAGCGGGCTGATACTGATTGGGGTCGGCATTTACGACCTCGCACAGCTGCAGTGGCGTGGCCTGTGCCTGGCGCTGCACGCCTCCGGCGCCGGCCTGGGCGTCGCCATGAAGCTGACCTACGTCAGCATGGCCGTCGACCAGTTTGTGGCCGTGACGCAACCGCTGCGACACTACGATGTGATGTCGCGCGCCCTGCGCTGGCTGCTGCTGGCCACCGGGCTCGGCGGCGCGCTCATGTTCTCCGTGGGTGTTGTTACGTTCTGGCTGGGACTGGAGACCACCGCTGACCGGCTTCACCAGAACGGCTCCGCCTTGTACGCCGACTGCCGCTGGGAGAGCATCCAGACGCACGTGGCAGCGGTGACAGCCGAGCTGTCCTTGCTGGTGCTGTCGCTCCTCACCGCCACGCTGTTCGTCTACACGGGCGTCGTCGGCTGGAGGACCAAGGCCCGGCTGAAGAGGATGGTCAACCGGCGGAGATCCGAGCGTGCCGTCCGCCGCGACCACCAGGGCTTCTTCGACAACTACAAGGCGTCAAGCGAATCTGCCTGGTGCTGTCGCTGACGCTGCTGCTGGACATCGTCGGCCCGCTGGTGCGCATGTTCGACCGCTGGTACCCGATGCCGCTAGTCAGCGGCTTTCTCTTCCAGGCACGCATGCTGGGCTTCGTCTTCGAGGGCTGGGCGTACGGGACTGCTGAACGCCAAGATGCGCGCCGCCTATCGGAGAACGTTCTGCGGGAGCTGGTGCGCGAGCGACACGGTCCCGGTGCCGGCACAGCACGGCATGGCACAGACGGCACCGGTGCTGGCTGTGCTGGGGGCCGACGCGGAAGAAAACCTTCACGAAGAGACGAATGCGGCAGATGAAGTATGAACAGCAGCGGGATGGGGCAGCACATCGTCACAAGAGCCAGGCCAGGGATGTCCAAATTCAACAGAAGCGAGGCATGCACCCAAGCGTCCGCCGCAAGGAGCAAGATATGGCAGCTGAACACCAGGAGAAGCGAGATGTACCAGTTAAACGTCAACAGAAGCAGGGTGGGGTAGTCCGAAGCAATCCAGTGGGAGCTATGGCTGTCCGACGCCAGCAGAAGCAAGATATACCAGCTCAACGTCAACAGAAGCAAGATCTCCAACATCAACAGGATTACGATATGGCAGCCCAGCGTCACGACAGCCGGGATATGGCAGGCCAATGTCTCAATGAGCTGGATGTTGCAGCCCAACATCAGGAGGAACAAAGTAGGCAATTGCAGGTTTTGCTTGAACAAGACACGTTTGAACGGCATCAGCATATGCCCGTTGCTATGGCTCCATCCTTGTATACCATCACTTTGGATCCCCCATCGGGTTGATCGAAGAAAAGGTAACGTGGCTGCGACAAGAGCTCTGATACCACTATTTTTATTCTTTCTTCTGAATCTGGCTCATTCATTGACATTTGTATCCATGCTCGATATGGTGTTTCACTTTGCACTTGTTAGGAATCAGTTGGCACCCAGGCTTTTCTGGTCCCTGTTTTTCATGCTGCGGGGGCTGTACATACGTCCGAACTTTTGTGTGTTCTTGTATTCTTGTATTGGGGGTAGCAAATTATGGTTTCTAAACTGGGGGGTATGCCCCCTGGGCCCTGGATCCACCCCTGATATGTGCAGGGGTCCTTATTGGGTCCGCAATGGTGGGCCCCCTCGTGGCCCGACGGGGCCCCCTTGAGGTCGTGCCCCCTTACGAAAATTTACTGGTTGCGCGCCTGCACACGACCGTCCTCTGGGTCGTCCGTCTGTGTTCTGTGTCACAAGGTCATACACGGTCTGCAGGTCACTGGTGCTCCGGTTTCACCGGCCCGCTCCTACCACTCAGGGGGCGGGCTGCCAATCAAACAGGCGCACGCATGCGTATACG
Organism: Semibalanus balanoides; assembly: GCA_014673585.1. Lineage (NCBI taxonomy): Eukaryota > Metazoa > Arthropoda > Thecostraca > Balanomorpha > Balanidae > Semibalanus > Semibalanus balanoides. The sequence continues at coordinate 70,500 of VOPJ01011532.1, forward strand.
CGTGCGTGCGTGTAACCAGTATACTGATACGAGGCGGGGTAAGGGACAGATCAATAATAGCGGAGTCTGGAACGTTCAGTCCGGTGCTGAACGCTACACCTTTCTAATGTAATTATCCATCAACAAACTTTCAAGTAGATTTTCTTCTCATATGTCTTCGAAACGGTCATGACAAGTGAAAAGGGCTCCGAAGATCACTGAATTTTGGTTTTGTGTATATATATAGTTATATTTATATATATATATATATAATATATATAGTTATATAATAATATATATTATATATATATTATATATGTATATATAATATATAGTAATATACTATAATATATATTATATATATATATATATATGTATATATATATGTATATATATATATATTTAATATATATATAAATATATATAAAATATAAATATATATAGTATATATATATATATTAATATATTATATTTATCATATATAAATATATATTATATATATATTTATCCCGATACATGGATATGGATGGGATCTGACGTACTTGATATAATTCATACTCTGACCGGTAATATGCGACTCCACGTCTTGAGACTACACGCGATAATTTTCACCTCATTTTAATTTTCGTGTGTGTAGCTTCACGTTGGAGTGTAAGATACTTTTTGGGTTCAACTTTGAGTGGTTAAAGAAACTTGTAAACATGTTGCTTACTATAGTGTACCAGTTTGCTCAGTGGTAACGCGCTCGCTTGCCATGTGAGAAAACCCGGGTTCGAACCGGGGTGACCGGTTTCGGCTGGCTCCCGACTAATCCGTATCATACAGCATTGGCGCGTGACGCCAATACCTCGGGCGTGCATGAACGCCAATACTCGCCTGTGGTTTGGCTCGTGGTCTGCTGTCGTGTGGGATGAATAAATACAGAAATAAATTGGATGACTCTTTCATGCCACGAGCCGCGTTTTGTACAGGCGAACACTTAGATGCGTTCTAGACGGACTGAATTTACTGTTGTGTAGGGACGCAGGGAGTCGTATAGTATGCGGTAACAGGCGGACGCGGACGCCCAAACACAACCCTCCTTTTAACATTGTATCATACGCTCGCCAATGGGTGTTTCATTTTTTGTAACTTTAAATGCGTACCGCCAACCTTTCATTTAAGGGATGTTTCACCTGTTCTGAAGTTTGGCAAATATACGCTAGTTGTAGTCAAAGTGCTGTTAAAATAGATGTAATTTTGTTTCTCGAAAATTCCACTTTGTAATTTGGGACAATGACGTCCTTTTTTATCAGTCCTTTTCAATCAATCTTCGTCAATCTTTTTATAAAATTCTGGTGACTTGAATACAAGCAGGTCTTTTCACTTTTGTTATCGTACTCGCAATAGGTAATACAGCCAAAGTTCGAGAGATACAAGTCGTTTTCTCCCGGGACCAACAATCTTGAAGAAGCTGTCGCCGGCGGGACCTGCATTGACCCGGTTTTGCAATCCAAAATGAAATTGTTGAAACAGTCAGTTTTGGGAAACAATTGTTTCAGTATTATACTTTCAGTAACTGACAAAGACAATGGCTATCTCATTTCGAAACCAATACAAAGGTGAAACATTCCCTTTAAGTGGCGGCGCTTTTGAGTGATAAAGTTTCCTGATATTTATCATTCATACGATACACATGCAGACACTCATTGGCAATTGCGGATCCCGAGAAGTCTCCTCAGCACCGACTCACAGGCAGCACATATGGAGCAGCTCTGGACCTTGGCTCTGGCTTCTGCACTGCTGATCACCTTAGCGAAGCTGAGCATCTCACCAGTCCTCGGGACTAGGTCACGATTATAAGTCCATCTTAAAAAACTGACATTTGACTGCTTTTGTCAGTGTAGACTGTATAATTGTACTTAAGAAACGCGCCCTGTTGTATGTATGTGGCTGAGCAGCGAACATTCATTCACATTTACTGCGGATACAGCGGGCCCCCAGGTGAGATCAATCTCAGGAGTGAACTGATTCAGTAAAACGTTCAAAATGGGGGCCCCTCGAAATAAAGTGGCCCAAATCTCTGGAGTTTTAAAATTTTGTGATAGGTATGGGGCCTCCGATTTTTAATTGAAAAATATCCCTCCTTGAAAATTTCTGGATCCGGCCCTGCCGGAGGCTATAACTCGAGAACCTTAAGTCAGATCGAGGTAATATTGCCACAGCTGATTTCAGGAGCCAAGATAACCTTCTACACCAATTTTGAACAAAAAGTGAGAGATAAGGGTGTTTCCGACTGGTCAAAATGCCGTGGAATGAATGCCCCAGCTGTATGGTTCTCCATTACTGTCTGTTCCAGCTTCATCCTGATCCATAGGTCATGCTGCTGGGGGACGTCATTACAGCTCCAGAGACATTATAGGACTTATGTGCACGAGACAAGCGATTTTTCAGGGGGGGACGTCGAAAAGAAAAAAATCAAATTGCTCCCTAGCCATTGCTGCTGCCGGAGGAGGGGGGTTGGGATAGGTTTGGCTTCGCTGATTCAAATCCCATTCTATCAAGCTGTACAGTTTTTTGCTCATGGTGGGGGGATGTCCCGTGTCCCCCCGCCCTTGGCTTCGTCCCTGCTGTTCTCCTAATGACTAATGACAGTCAATTGCCAATTGCCCGTGCTCAGTACTGTCGTATTACAGGATGCACCTACTGCCCGTTGCTTGACAGCTTTGAAGAGGTCGGCTAAAAGACACCCGCGTGTACGGCTAAAAAGACGTGTCGGCAAACTCGCTGGTTCACTGTCAGGAAACTAGGCCCTTCAATTCGCTTGCGGACCTCTCAGCTTTCAATGGCCCCCTAGAAATTCAAAATATCCGGTTTCAGACGGGTAGATAGACTGAAAGTGTCGCGATTTCTTATTTTTCACTACAACCGCCCGAATTTGACTATTAATTAAAAGTCAAATTTCGGCACGGTTGTAGTGAAAAATAAGAATCCGACACTTCTCAGTCTACTACCCGTCGGGAAACCGATATTTGATTTCCAGGGCCCTTTGAAGCAAAGACGCGAACATTTAGCCGAATTATCCAGGAAAGGTACGGAACCCGCCCTAACCTTATTCCCTGCTGGGCGGTCCAGAATTGCGTTAACTGCTGGTCCAAGATTCCTGCACCCCAAGATCATCCGAAAACGCTCGGCCGATTCAGTGAAACGAACACCCATTCGATACGTCAATGTCCAAGATGGACAAACCAAAATTTCCTGTGGTTGAAAGAGTTAGGGCGGGCAAAAATTCACAATTTTGATGTTTTTTTTTTTAAAGTCAGTGGCATTTGTTCTACCGATTTTATGCCCAAAAGTTGTTGAGCTTCCTATGTACTGGTCTTCAATATATGAAAAGGAAAAATACCAAAATGAAAAATCATTTGCGTATTCAGGGGATCTGAAAGGGTGATATTTTCTTTTTACCAAAATATGCTGTTGGTGATAGTTTGGGACGATATGAGCGTCACATGCACTTTGTTTTGCTGTATTTGTATAGGTAAAATATTGCGCAAAGGCGGATCCAGCTATACATCGTGAGTGTGTGGGGGGGAGGGGGGGGGGCACCATGTGCGTAACGCCTATCATCTTACTAGTTCGAAGATGAATGATGTGTTTGGGTTTAAGGGCAGCCTCAACTGTAAAGTTTAATGTGGCGCCCATAACATCAGATTAAAAAGAGGACATCTATGCCAAACGATTACTGCAACCCTCTGCAACTCTAGGGTGGGTTAGTAGTGCTATCTTATTCACCGCGTGGTAACAGGTGACATCGGAACCACGCTGAAGAGAGCGGGATACTGTTTACAACCTTGCACAAAAACTTCGCTCAAGGCAATACACATAAAAGTAAAACGAACTAGGAACAGATGAGAAGATCACTAGAAAACCCAACACATGCCGCAGAAAAACGGAACTCTCTCCGGAAATGTGTTAGCGATATCATCGCCCCAACACCTCCTGAAAAACCGAGAACGCTAACAAAAAAAACTCACACGTTCATCTTACGAAAGTATGTACGCCAGGAACACAAGCAACGTGACGACCCGACAGCCGCAATCCTGACCACCGAGAGCAGCGCGGCCCCGCTCCTCTCCGCACAGCAGGTCCACTTGTGTGTGCCGCCATAGGTATAGGCCGATACGGAAGTCCGGCACAGGGTCACCTCCTCCACTCTCAACTTACGACCAACGGAATGCTACAGGGGTCAGTTTGCGGCTTAGAAGCTTCCTTCACTTGGAAGCCACCTCGTCCCAGGCGCCTTGCCACTTTCTCCACACTTTGCTAATTTTTTTCGAAGTTTGACGCGCAAATCCATAGTACTTTATTATGTTATGTTACAGTTGACATCGTTTTGCTGACGCATTTATATTGCTCTATGCACCGCAGGACTACGATGGGGAAGTATGGCGCGCATACCGCCATCAATGACGCATTCGTAACACTACAATACATCCTAAATTATAACATTCCCGAGTTCTGCCGCTACCTGGACCTTCTGCTTCGCCTAATCTCTGGATTCTTATTCAGATCCAACATGTTGACAACACTGCGCATTAGTTCCAATGTCTACGAGAAATATGTTCTCAACTATTGTGGCTAAGTGCTCTAGGCCTGTACACGGTTCTCAAAGCGACAAGCGAAAACACAAAACGGGGGAGTTGGCGCAGCATCTGCCTCCGCAAGGAAATGGGTCACACGCCCGTCTCTAAACGGCGAGTCTACCCGACACGGCTCAGCATTAGCGTCTTGCGTCGGTAACTTAGTCCTGCTAGCTGTCAGAATCAGATGTTTGCCTCCATTCCGGTCAGCGTCGTAGTCTCGCTAAATGTCCCTGCAGAGTGCGGGGCAGGCAATCTGCCTGCCGGACGGCTCCGATTCCCCACGGCTGTGACGTACCGCCTATTCCGTTCCGTACGGTAGACGTCCACGCCACGTCCACGTCACGTCCGTAGCGGTGACCGGGCTGATAACCCGATCTTTCTGAACAGATGCCCTTAAGGTGTGTACGTCATCATACTCGATGGCTGTCAGCGGGCCCATTAGGACGGGTTAATCGATCTGTGCCGTTTGACGTCCAGCTTCGGCTCAGTCTTCGCGTCGTCATGGTATTCGGCGTAACGCGACGCTGATGCAGGCGGCGACGCCACTGCTGGAAATATGCAGGAATTTAAAGTACAGGATTACCTGATTCTCTCAGCGTTCAGATCAGAACGAACAACACGAGTTAGGAATCATGAGATTGCATCAATCTAATTGATAATCTCGTCAAAAATGATGAGGCCTTATACATTGACGGAGGATTTTGACGAGGAGTTAGAAATGAAAGAGTTTTTCGGACTTTTATCGCACTCGTCAGTTGTGTAAGACTGTACACGACGTTTTCGGCAGCGCTTCTTTTCCGGCGCGTCCAATGCAGGTGTTTGGTCCTGAGAAGGACCAGTCATGTTGGTTGGGGTAGGAAAGAGGGGTGGTCGAGCTCCCGCCCGAGCATTGCCACGTATATGTTCGGTCAACTGACAGGTAACTTTATGGCGCGAGCGGGATCGAACCGGGGTTAACCGATCCAAAGTCCGTGCCTTTTAACCACTTGGGCCACCAAGGAGGGACAATCAGGAGGCGTTGGTAATGCCCTTTTGTCCAAATTCCGGATTTTTTCTCAGTAATTGGAAAGCCATACTGGGCTGCGACTATCTGCACTGGGTTACATGAATGTTCTTGTATCCAGTGTCATGTGGGCCGCCCCTGATTTTTCTGTCTTCCAATGTTCTTCCCTTACCAATTGATACTGGTCTTGTCCCCATGTCTGGCCTATGATCTCCCTCTGAACCAGGTATGTTCCGCCACTCCCGGACTTGTCCACTTCTCCTCGGATGGTTGCCTTTCCTATGCTCCGCCAGCCTGACTGATAGTGGTCGGCATGTTTCTCCGGTGTATGACTTTCCACGGGTGCATGGGATGTTGTATATGCAGTTTTTGGTGTTTCCTGTGTCACTGGGAGGTTTCACTATACATAGTTGTCGCCGTAGAGTGGTGGTGCTCCTGAACGTAGTTCTGATCTTGTATTTTGCACAGATCCTTCCAATTTTTTCGACAGGCCTTTGTTGAACGGTAGGCAGACTGTGGCTACTGGTGCTTCAGCTTGTTGGTTTTTGTCCGGCTTGGTTTTGGACCTGCGCTCCACGAAGCTCTTCGGGTATCCATTTCTTTGGAGAGTCTCTGTCAGGCCTTTGAGCTTGTTGTCCTTTTTGCCCTCATCTGTGCTGACATTAGCTACACGGTGTTGTAAGCAGCTGATGATGCCTTTCTTTACGAAACTCAGGGTGATGGAGCTCGAAAGTCAAGGTACCTGCCTGTATGAATGTCGCTTGTGGTATAGCTTGGTAGAAGTCCTGAACTTCGAGTCCCATCAATCCGACTTCGTAAAGAAAGGCATCTTAGCTGCTTAACAACACCGTGTAGCTAATGTCAGCACAAAAGATGAGGCAAATAAGGACAACAGCTCAAAGGCCTGACAGAGACTCCAAAGAAATGGATACCCGAGAGCTTCTGAGCGCAAGGTCCAAAACCAAGGCCGGACCATAAAACCAACAAGCTGAAGCACCACAGCCACAGTCTGCCTACCGTACAACAAAGGCCTGTCGGAAAAAAAATGGAAGGATCTGTGCAAAATAAAATATCAGAACTACGTTCAGGAGCACCACCACTCTACGGCGACAACTATGTAAAGTGAAACCTCCCAGTGAGACAGGAAACACCAAAAACTGCATATACAACATCCCATGCAACTGTGGAAAATCATACACCAGAGAAACATGCCGACCACTATCAGTCAGGCTGGCGGAGCATAGGAAGGCAACCAGCCGAGGAGAAGTGGACAAGTCCGGAGTGGCGGAACATACCTGGTCAGAGGGAGATCATAGGCCAGAATGGGACAAGACCAGTATCATTGGAAGGGAAGAACATTGAAAGATCAGAAAGATCAAGGAGGCGGCCCACATGACACTGGATACAAGAACATTCAGTAAACCCAGTGCAGAAGTCAGCCCCATATGGCTTTCCAATACTGAGAAAATCCGGAATTGGACAAAAGGGCAATACAACGCCTCCGTATTGTCGCCTCCTTTGTGCCAAGTGGTTAAAAGCATCGGACTCTTTGATCGGTTACCCCGCCCGGTTCGAAATCCCGCTCGCGCCAATAAAGTCACGCTGTCAGTGAGACGAACAATATACGTGGCAATGGAGTCCGGGCGGGAGCTCGACACCCTCTCCTACCCCATACCACCTTTAACTGGTCCTTCTCAAGGACCAACACACCTGAATGACGGCGCGGGAGAAGCGACTGGCCGAAACGTCGTGTACAGTCTTACACAACTGACGAGGATGAAAGTCCGAAAAACTCTTTCCATTCTAACCTCCTCGTCCAAAATCCTTCCGTCAATGTATAAGGCTACCATTTTTTTGGACGAGATTATCAATTAGATGATGCAATTTATAATTGATTCCCTAACTTGTGTGTTCGTTCTGATCAGAACGCTGAGAGAATCAGGTATTCCTGTACTTTAAATTCCTGCATATTTCCAGCAGTGGCGTCGCCGCCTGCATCAGCGTCGCGTTACGCCGATACCATGAACGAACGCAAGACTGAGCGCGAAGCCTGGACCGTCAAACGGCACAGATGCGATTTAACGCCGTCCAAATTGGGGTCCGCTGACAGCATCCAAAGTAAGATGACGTACACACCTAACGAAATCCTGTTCAGAAAGATCGGATTATCAGCCCGGTCACCGCTACGGACGTGACGTGGACGTGGCGTGGACGTCTACGCTACGGACGTGGAATAGCGGTACGTCACAGCCGTGTGGAATCGGAGCCGTCGGCAGGCAAGATTGCCTGCCCCGCACTCTGCAGGGACATTAGCGAGACTACGACGCTGACCGGAATGGAGCAACATCTGATTCTGACAGCTAGCAGGAGTACCGACGCAAGACGCTAATGCTGAGCCGTGTCGGGTAGACTCGCCGTTAGAGACAGGCGTGTGACCCTATTCCTCTGCGGGAGGCAGATGCTGCGCAACTCCCCCTTTTTGTGTTTCGCTTGTCGCTTTTAACACCGTTAGGCCTAGAGCGTCTTGGAAATTTTGAGACTTTTCCTAGCATTGAACTACGCGTGTTGTCAAATTTTCGAAAAAAATTAGCGAAGCAGAGGTGGTGCCAGACTCATGTTTATGGGAGGGTGTTACGAATGCGGTTGTATGGCGCATACTTCCATCGTAGTTTGCGGTGCAATAAATGCGTCAGAAGCGATGTCACTTGTAACAAACATCATAAATACTTGGATTGCAGTTGAACTTCGAATTAGTAAGAATAGGCGTTTTTACGACATGGTGCCCCCCCCCCCCCTCCCCCCTCCCCCACACCACACCCAACGATGTAATGCTGGATCCGCCTTTGCGCCAATATTTTACCCTATAAAAAATAACAGCAAAACAAAGCACATGGACGCTCATATCGTCCAAACCTATCACCAAACAGCATATTTTTGTTAAAGGGGAGTGTGCCTACTCTTTTGAAATGTCAAATATATTTTTATTACGGTAAGAAGCTACTGCTTTGAGTTATTGGTTACGAAAATAAAATTCAACGTCTGGAGCCCTTTAGTTGAATTTTTTACTTATTTTCTGTTTTGCAATTTGTTTTGTTTTCAAACTCAAAAAAACGATCGTCAACTATAAACAGAGTAGCGAAAAATGTTACCTATACGTTGCGCACTGGCCAGAGCTAACAATATATGCTGCGTCCGTAACTTTAAGAGCAATGCTTCTAGTGCGAAGCTCTCTGGCGACCTATTGATAATTAATATTCTTTCAGAATGTGATTGGCGACTTTTGGAATATCTCAGCAACTAAAGTGATTCTGGGGAACATGAAGTACAATGGCTAAAATTCAGAAAAAATCAATGTTCTACAGACTAGTGTCAAACAACTCCCACATGACCAAATGTTGAGTAGGTCAACACTCCCTTTAACAAGAAAATCTCACCCTTTCAGATCCCCTGAATACGCCAATGATTTTTCATTTTGGTATTTGTCCTCTTCATATACTGAAGACCAGTACATTGGAAGCTCAAAAACTTTTGGGCATGAAAATCGGTAGAACCACATGCCTGCAATGACCTCAAACAAAAAAAATGCCCCCTATCCTCTTTTTAACCAAACAGAAATCAGGGTCCATCTTGACATGACGAATCGAATGGTAATCGTCCCATCGAAATCGGCCGAGCGGTTTTCGAGATCTCTGGGGGCAGAATCTGACCCCAGCAGGTTAACGCAATTCTGGACGCCAGCAGGGAATAAGGTTAAGGGGAATTCCCACCTTTCTGATAATAGTCAAATTTCGGCCGGTTGTAGTGAAAAAAATAAGAATCCGACACTTCTCAGTCTACTACCCGTCTGAAACCGATATTTGATTTCAGGGGGCCCTTGAAGCTGAGAGGTCCCAAGCGAATTTGAAGGGCCAGTTTCTGAAAAGTGAACAGCGAGTTTGCCGACACGTCTTTTAGCCGACACGTCTTTTAGCCGACACTTCCAAGCTGATCAAGCACGGGCAGTAGGTGCAATGCCTCGTATACGACATGTACTGAGCACGAGGCATTTGGCATTGACTGTCATTAGTCATTACGGAGAACAGCAGGGACGAAGCCAAGGGCGGGGGACACGGGACCATCCCCCCCCCATGAGCAAAAAAATGTACACTTGATAGAATGGGATTTGATCACGACCCA
>VOPJ01011533.1:0-66791 GCA_014673585.1 Semibalanus balanoides
TGTTTGGTGAATTTAAACTCGATTGGGCAAGTCATTTCTGAAATGCAAAACAGGTGCACATGTCTGCACTTGCAGAGGCACCCCAACCCTAACATGTTGGAAACTGGCGGCTGAAAGGTCCATAACCACACATCAAATTTAGACACAATCGGCTCAGCCGTTCCTGAAATATAGAATAGGGTTGTTGCACGTGCACTCATCCTACCTCTGACTTGTGGTGGGAAAGTGGTGGCTGAGGGGTCCTAACCAGTAACCACACGCCAAATTTGCACGCAATCTGTCCAGCCGTTGCAGAGCTTTTGCGAGGAAACATCTTCCAACACCCTAACGCGGCACGCACCACTCGTAGAGGTAGTCACCCTCGTGAGTCGACACTGGCTCAAACAGGGTAGGTTGGATGGGGCGCTGCTGGGCAAAGAAGCCCGCTTGTCAATCGGACGTGCGGTTGCAAATATATGGGGCTGGGCAGCTCATATTAACCCTATTCCCTGCGGGGGGGGGGGGCAAGATTCGCCCCGGTAGTTTTTCGCCCGCTTCTGAACCGTTACGTCTATCGTCTTGAAACTTTCGGGACTTTTCGCTAATATGAAGACGCGTGTTCGTGCAGAATTTGAAAAAATCGGCCGAGCAGAGGCCGCTCAGGGTCATGTTTTTGGGAGGTTGTTTGGAATGCGGGTGTGCGGCGCAATACTTCTTCGTAGTTTTGCGGTGGAAAAAGGTCAGAAACTAAGTCAATGCTTTGGTACATCATATACTAATTGGATTTATACATATTTTGGGCAGAGGCGCACTCAGGTACTAAATTCGGGAGGCGATATTTCTCACGTCAATTTAGGCCCAAACTTCAAAAGCAAGATGAATAGAAGGCATTCCGCACTGGTGCCCCACGTTGTTACCTGAATCTCGCTATGCAAATTTGCTACATTTAACAATAACAGCAACAAGCCAATGTGAATTCACGCTCAGACCTAAGGGAAAGCACATATTTGTCATCGAAAATTCTCCCCATTTTGTATCCGTGGAGTGGCCTATGATTTTTTCGTTTTTTGTACTTGTCCCTTTCACAAATGAAAGGACATGACATGGGAAGCCGAAAAGTTTTTTTCATGCATCGGTCGTCACACATGGCCATAATGACCCTTTAAAAAAAAAACACCATTTCGTATTTTTGGCCCTGGCCCCTTTTAGAGCAAGAAAAAACTATGGATTCAAAAGAAAGATTTCGTCACGCAGCTCGAATTGGGTGTTTCCGTCCATCGAAATCGGCTGAGCGGTTCTTTCGAGATCTCTGGGGGGGGGGGGGGCGGAATCTGCCCCCCGCAGGTTAACGTAATTCTGGCCGCCCGCAGGGAATAGGGTTTATATTTTTCAGATTTGTTAGAAAATCCACTGGAACCTAAACTATTGACTTGAGCTAAAATTTGAGGACACCAATTCCATTTGGATTTTCATGGGCCTTTTCGTTTTTAGCTATCTTTGTTTCCGAGATATTTGGAGGATTCCGGTGCAATGACCGATACTGGGAAATTTTACCTTTGCTGACTTCTGGTGACCTCAATGTTGACCTGTGTCAAAAAATGCCTAGAGCAAATTAAAGTTCTTGATGATAGTTTTTGTTCTGCGTCTTTCTGGCATTTTTAGTTTTGAGTAAGATGGGGCTCATTTCGACCCCTTTCACACCAGGGCCAAGCTGTCTCAGAGGCCCATCAGGTCGCGGGATAAGGTGCTATTATTTGTATAAATACTTGCTAATGGAAATAAGAACGTTTTTCTTATAGATATTAAAACCGCGACACTGACACAACATGGAAGCTATCGAGCGTATCGAGGCACTTTGAATAAAATGACCATGTTGATGGCTCAATTGTCTTCACTGAACTGGTGTAATGATGCATTCAAGGAAAACCATAACAAAATAAATCTGCATGAAAACACCTTGCATCAAATATAAAGTATTCAATAAAAGGATGCGTACAAAAGCGAGCGCGAGATGGACTTCATTAGCAGACCACAAGTTAGGGAGCATACACTAAACAGAATTACTATCAATGTCGCACGCTGCCCCGCTCAAAGGCGCGCCATCATAACGTCTTCCAGATCTGCCGTAAAAGGCCACTCTGGTGAGCGTTTAGAGCGCCATTCGGACACGGCCTCTTCAGATTGGGTCATTTCGACGCCATGAGATTAAGGAGATGGGTTTCAGTAGGGCCGGGCGGACACTTACTCATGCCAGGGTTCTGGACTCCGACAGCACTGTTCGACAGATCTGACTCACGGACGACAAATGCCGGCTCAGCTCAACTTTGTCATCAGACACAAATGACGTCATCAACCGGTGATCACCTATCCAGCAGGTAACCAGCGGTCGAGAAATGAAACACGTAAATATCTCCGAGGATCACCTTAAAGCAAGTCGACTATCATCAACATTTTGGAAAGAGAGACGACGACATCGGCTTTAGGTTCCCGTTCAAATACACTGGGGACTTATTTGTTACAGATGTCAAGATCAAGTTCAAATTTATATGTGATTCGACCTCAGTGGTTGTTTTAACTTATATCATACTTAACTTCAATGCCAGGCCATCAACATGGCAATCTCAACTAAAATATAATGTTAAGGTGGCAATGTTCCTTCAAGAGACATTAAGGACACATTTTTGGCGATAATTACTTTGATCTGATAAAAAATGGGCCTAGGCCTTATAGATCTCTGCCGTAGCCGTGTTGTTGGTAGCGGGCGCCGTGGCACTGGTGTTATTTGTGATTCACAACTAACGATAAATGAAGCAACTTGGCAGCAGCCATTTTTTAAAGTATGTGTTGTTCTGCATTACTCGTTACATAATTTATGACCACAGAGCGAAACAAATTGTGGAATTTTGACATCTTCGGCCCCAGAGCAAGTTCTTGGAGGGCATATTTTGGCGCCAACTTTATGCAGTAAGTTGGCACTTTTAACACCCATATTTCAGTGTTTCGTTCAGAACTGTGCCAGTCCAGTGATCTCCTTAGCTTTCTCGCGCCATCGCTGATTTGGGTTCGGCTAGTTTGGCAGCCGCGAAACTGGTGAGTGTGTGTGGGCGATCGGTACTTCATCGGGCAGGAGCTGCAGCGGGTTGGGCTGCTGCCAGCGCCGGGGAGGAAAGCCAGTGATGGGTACACGACCGAGCCAAATGGCGCCCAGATACACCACCGTTTCCGGGGAGGTCGCCATTGAGGCAGGCTTTGTAATCTGAACTGGCGGCACGCAAACTACCAGCGAAATATCCGATGTTTAGTCTCTGTTCATTCCTCTCCGAAACACTTACAAATATATGTTGTGAATGAACAGTGCATATCAATGTTATGAATGTAAATCTAGTTCAAGCTAAAAATTAGAATATTTCCCTATGAGCAAACATTTATCAAACTCTTTATACAAAAGTACACGTTTCAAACGTACACGTTTCTTGATCCAAGGTCAAATTATATTCACTTGCATTCTATTGGAACATACATTTAACCCGCGCTTGACCAGGGTCTCAGCCGAACACCATTGACCGGGGAGGGGGGATATTTCCCCTCGTTATTTCTGGAACAAATAATCGCAGCGAGACGCGATAGGCGGCGTTCAAAAGCTCGTATTGAGACGCATCTACACTCTACAGCATGCTCAAAATTTTGGAACTGAGGTCACATCAAGGTCACAGAGACGTCAAGGTTGGGTCAAGAATACAAATCGAGACATTTGAGCTTATGGACCATATTTTTCATCCAGCGCCTTTGATTGCAACCATGATCGCCCAAAGTGCTCCCAAAATATAGGTAGGAGAGAACGGGGCACGTTCGTCACGGGGCACATTCTGTCAGCGGGGTTTTCTCGTGAACTATCCACTGCAGGTATATTGTTGTTTCGTGACATATGTTCCTTTGTGCTTGCAATGGCCCGGTACCATCAAAACAGCAACATGCCTACGACCGGATTGGTCCAATGGAAAAGTTTGTTTTTCAACAGAAATCCACATTTTTGTAAGAGAACAGAATTTGGGTTAGTGGCCATTCAGAGAACTGTATAGTGTCTTCGAATGCTGTCATGGGGCGACACGAATGTCCAGAATATTGTGCTGAGCGTTATTCTGTCCCATTCTCACAAGTTTTCAGTAAAAACGAAAAAGTGTGACCTATGTCGAGTGGGGCAGGTGGCAAATACCAGCATTGACATTTTTCAGAAGCTTCAATCACTGCAACACTTTTACTGTCTTGCATCTGTCTTCCACTAAAATATCCTCAGTTTCGCTTGTCCTGTACGTCTCCCGCTTTTCATAAAGTTTCCTCGGCTGATCCATAAATTTAGCTGAGGGAGAGAGAGTGAGGAGACGGGCTGGTTTTGGGCGGAGATAGTGCTTTCCCCTTGCTCTGCACCCTCATTGGACTCTGCCCACCGCGAGGCTGCCTCAGAACAGTCCGCTCCACCAGTCCCACTGATCTAATGCCGGCGCCGGGAGGCTATCTCAGAGCAGCCCACCCCACCAGTCCCACCTATCTTCTGCCGGCGCTGCCAGAACAGTCTGCTTTACCGGTCCCACCAATCTAATGCCGGCGCCTCAGAACAGTCTGCTTTACCGGTCCCACCAATCTAATGCCAGCGCCTCAGAACAGTCTGCTTTACCGGTCCCACCAATCTTCTGCCGGCGCCTCAGAACAGTCTGCTTTACCGGTCCCACCAATCTTCTGCTGGCGCCGGTTAAGCTGGCGGAATAGCTTCATTTGTAAATCTAATGGCACGTCATCCACGCTAAGGATGGACGGCGTCGGCGTGAGATCCGAGTTGGCCGGCGCACCAGGGGTGATGACAACCGAGTTGGCCCGCTAGATGAAGAGCTTCAACTGAGTAGCAGGTCCAACTTCTGTGTGTATGCCCTTATACACTGACCCTGTGAGATACTGAGACAAGGCTCCGTGGATACTGTCTTCCGAAACACAGCCATTTTGCATATTTAGCCACTATGCGTCTCAGTAACGATTTCTTCAACACCGTCTGTCAATGTCTTACGGGAGGGCAGGCGGGAGCGAGGCTGCTGCATCGCTGCACGGCACAGCCCCCTCCTCCACATAGTCCAAAGTCTGGTAACTGCTGGTGACCGCCGTCTCTCGCTGGGCGCCCACATAGACGCTGCCTGCCGTCTCCCGCGGGGCGCCCACAGAGACGCTGCCTGCCGTCTCCCGCGGGGCGCCCACAGAGACGGCTGCCCGCCATCTCCCGCTGGGCGCCCACAGAGACGGCTGCCTGCCGTCTCCCGCGGGGCGCCCACAGAGAGGCTGTCCGCCGTCTCCCGCTGGGCGCCCACAGAGACGCTGCCTGCCGTCTCCCGCTGGGCGCCCACAGAGACGCTGCCCGCCGTCTCCCGCGGAGCGCCCACAGAGACGCTGCCTGCCGTCTCCCATTGGGCGCCCACAGAGACGCTGCCCGCCGTTTCCAGCTGGGCGCCCACAGAGACGCTGCCCGCCGTTTCCAGCTGGGCGCCACAGAGACGCTGCCTGCCCGTTCTCCCGCGGGGCGGCCCACAGAGAGGTTGATCCGCTCCGTTCTCCCGCGGGGCGCCCACAGAACCGCTGCCCCGCCATTCTCCCGCTGGTGCGCCCACAGAGAGCTGCCCGCCGTTCTCCCGCGGGGCGCCCACAGAACTCTGCCTGTCGTTCTCCCGGGGGGCGCCCACAGAACGCTGCCCGCCGTCTCCCGCTGGCGCCACAGCAGGACGCTGCTTGCCGTCTCCCGCTGGCGCCCACAGAGACGCTGCCCTGCCGTCTCCCGCTGGGCGCCCACAGAGACGCTGCCTGCCGTCTCCCGCTGGCCGCCCACAGAGACGCTGCCCGCCGTCACCAAACTGGCCGCCCACAGAGGACGCTGCCGCCGTACTCCTGCTGGGCGCCCACAGAGACGCTCGCCGCCGTCTCCCGCGGGGCGCCCACAAGAGACGCTGCCTGCCGTCATCCCGCTGGGCGCCCACAGAGACGCTGCCCGCCGTCTCCCGCGGGGCGCCCACAGGGAGGCTGCCCGCCGTCTCCCGTGGGCGCCCACATGAGACCTGCCTGGCCGTTCTCCCGCTGGCGCCACAGAGACGCTGCCCGCCTCACCAACTGGCCGCCCACAGAGACGCTTGCCCGGCCGCTCCTGCTGGCGCCACAGAGACGCTGCCCGCCGTCTCCCGCGCGGGCGCCCACAGAGACGCTGCCTGCCGTCTCCCCTGGGCGCCCACAGAGACGCTTGCCCGCCCGTCTCCCGCGGGGGCCACAGGGAGGCTGCCCGCCGTTCTCCCGTTGGGCGCCCACAGAGACGCTGCCCTGCCGTCTCCCCGCTGGGCGCCCACAGATACGCGCCTTGCCGTCTCCCCTTGGGCGCCCACATGGAGGCTGCCCCGCCGGGTCTCCCGCGGGGCGCCCACAGAGACGCTGCCCTCCGTCTCCCGCGGGCGCCCACAGGACGCTGCCCGCCGTCTCCGCGGGGCGCCCACAGAGACGCTGCCCCGTCGTCTCCCGGCGGGGCGCCCACAGAGACGCTGCCCGCCGTCTCCCGCGGGCGCCCCACAAGACGCTGCCCGGCCGTCTCCCGCTGGGCCGCCCACAGAGACGCTGCCCGCCGTCTCCCGCCGGGGCGCCCACAGAGACGCTTGCCCGCCGTCCCCCGCGGGGCGCCCACAGAGAGGCTGCCCGCCGTCTCCCGCCGGGGCGCCCACAGAGGACGCTGCCCGCCGTCTCCCGCGGGGGCGCCCCCAAGAGACGCTGCCCCGCCGTTTCCAGCTGGGCGCCCACAGAGACGCTGCCCGCCGTTTCCAGCTGGGCGGCCCACAGAGACGCTGCCCGCCGCTTCCAGCTGGCGCCACAGAGGACGCTGCCCGCCGTCCCCGCGGGGGCGCCCACAGAGAGGCTGCCCCGCCGTCTCCCGCGGGGCGGCCACAGAGACGCTGCCCGCCGTTCCAGTGGGCGCCACAGAGACGCTGCCTGCACTGCAAGCTGCAGCCCGCCCGGCGACTGCTCGCTCTGCAGGTCTCACTCTGCTGCCGACGCCAACAGAGTGGAAACCAGCTACTCGGTCGGCAGCCGCTTGGCAGTGAGGTAGCAGCGCCATGGCAGGAGGTCAGCATCGCATGTCAGGGTCAGCATCGCTTGGCAGGAGGTCAGCAATGCATGCAGGGATCAGCATCGCATGTCAGGAGTCAGCAATGCATAGCAGGATGTCAGAAACGTATAGCAGGAGGCCAGTATTGCATGGCAGGAGGCCAGTATCGCATGACAGGAGGTCAGCAACGCATGGCAGGAGGTCAGCAACGCATGGCAGACGGACAGGGCCGCTTCGCAGGCGGATGGTCGCAGCCTTGAATATCACTGCCAGGACCCAATCCCAGCTAGTGGACTTCTTCGCCGTAGCTTTAGATAGCCCATAGAAGACCACAACGACAGGTGGACCGATGACCGATGGCCGGTGGACCGATGGCCGATGGACCAATGACCGATGGTAGGTGTGGACCGATGGGCGATGGACCAATGACGGATGGTAGGTGGACCGATGACCGATGGATCCGATGGCCGATGGACCGATGACCGATGGCCGGTCGATCAATGACCGATGGTCGGTTGACCGATGGCCGATGGACCGACGGCCGATGGACCGATGGCCGATGGACCGATGGCCGATGGCTGACCGATGGCCGATGGCCGATGGGCGATGGTAGGTGGACCGATGGGCGATGGACCAATGACGGATGATCAGGTAGACCGATAGTCTTCAGACGAATTGGACGATGGAAGGCAGCAAACCGATAACGAAGGAGAGCTCTCTAGCTCTGGAGAGCTTCGGATCAATGGTCTGTTACCTTTACTGCTGCAAACAAGAGGCGAATACTCACTCGGTAACTGTCGCAACCAAGGACAGAACACTCGGTTACTGCAGCAACCGAGAACAGGACACTCTGTTAGTGCTTAAAGGGAGGTGTTCACCTTTAACATGGGGTTTTGAACTGAGACAGCAGTTTTGTAGAGCAGATCGAAAAATTAGTTTATGGCTGAAGAATAAACCCGCAACGTAAAGTAGTTTACGACACAGGATAGTCTGCATTTCTTCGGGGGTCCCCGTCAACAGCTTCGGTAGTTCGCGCCAGACGGGTTCCGGGAGGTAGGACACTCTCTGACACGTAGTACCTGAATCACACGCCTCGCTTTGATATCCGCCTCAGCGCCCGGGCTGCGCGGCAACCCTTTGTCAGGACTGTTACTAGGCGTCTTGGCGGAGCCAGAACGGCCCACCTCTATTCGACGATCTCGTGAAATACAAAGTGAAAACTTACTTCTTTCTCCACATATATCCATCACTGTCCAAACCAAAGTCATATTCGTAGTTTTGAGCTTCAAGATGCACCGTATGGTTGAATTTCAAGACAACTTTCAAGGTGAACTATTCCCTTTAAGGTAGTGTCCAGTTGGGCAGCTGATCCAGTCCCTTATCTTACTTCTAGCTTTGGCATGACGCGGCCGCGACGTCTGCCAACTCCTCTCATCTGGGCTCCTTATCTGACTTATCTGAAAGACAGACGCCCTGAGGTATAGGCGGAGGGAGACAAAAAAAAGAGGAGATAAAACATTGTTGTCTTGGAGTATGCTGACTGGAGCGTTTTAGCGTGGTTTCGCCGCTGCAGCTGTGTGTTTGGGACTGTCGCTCTAGACGCGCGTGACACCGTCGTGTCGAGCGTGTGAGAACTGGCCACAGAACTCGCGCTAATGTCTATTTTACGTGCTGTTTAGAATCCGCCATTAGTGCTTGAGGTCATGTTCAGTTAGGCAGCTGATCTGATCCAGTCCTTTGCCTTATCTCTAGCTTTGGCGTGATGGGGCCTCAACCTCTGCCAACTCCTCCCATCTGGGCTCCTTATCTGACTTATCTGAAACTGTTACTGCCGCCACCGAGGACAGGACACTCAGTTACTGTCGCGACCGAGGACAGGACACTCAGTTACTGCAGTGACCGAGGACATGACACTCAGTTACTGCCGCGACCGAGGACAGGACACTCGGTTACCGCCGCGACCGAGGACAGGACACTCGGTTACCGCCGCGACCGAGGACAGGACACTCGGTTACCGCCTTGACCGAGAACAGGACACTTAGTTACTGCAGTGGCCAGCGACCGAGGACACTCAGTTACTGTGCTACGACCGAGACATAATTTAATCGCTCCTCGGAGCAGATCGCCGACAGTGCGGTTACTATGGTTACCGCGGTTGCTATGGTCTTGAATTAGCAACACAACTCAGCAGCTTGTTTCACACTACATGCCCATCGAGAAGTTCTATGTTAGTTTGACAATGGTATATTTAATTATTATGGCAGCCGTTGTTGATTTACAGGCGCTTTATATGTGCCGGTGGTGATTTGGTGGTGGTATGCGATGGCATACAAAATACAGATGGACGATTTTCAACACATCGTTCATCAAACCAGTTTAGAGATGCTGCGAGAAAACGCATCAGTATCGAGTTCGTCGCGTTTGAAAAAAAGAACATACTTCTAGGATCTGTGCTGGCCTTCGGGACTTTCAAGGATTTTATTTTTTTCGCTCGACACTTCTTTATTGGCTCCTACCCGTGAGATGGCGGCGACAGACGAGTGTTTGTGACCGTGGTCTTAACACTGCTCCGCTCCAGTCATCACCCTTGCATCACCCGTCACTCGTGGATAGTGGAACACTGGCGTCATCCATGTGTAATGCCTAGTTTGGTCTCACTGTGGTAACATCAAGTGTGGCGAATGTTAATCTCGATCAGCCAACCTAACTTTGCACACCCTGGACACTAAACAATCTTTTGATTGAAACTCTGCAAAACCATCAAGTAAATGGTGAACTAATGTCAGTACTCAGTAGGCATTCTCCGAAGGGTTGTCGAACAAAAATCCGACACTAACGATTACCGACCAATGAATCTGTCTGGGACTATATGCCGGGGCACACTGCTGAGTATGCGTATCAAGTGTACGCTACCAAACGTCTTGACTTATAGCATAGCAAAACGCGTTCCACCCCATCCCATATCCAGTTCGCATAAGGATTCCACTGAGTTTTCAATTACATTACGATCTCCATTTTGCAGTTTTACAAAACAGATTTACATGACAAAGACATTCACCATGAAATGCGTGGCAGGATAAAGCAGTAGCTTATTCATGCGTCAGCAAAGCGCGTTTTCGAATAATTGTCTAGAGTTTGAGAGATGGCAACTCTTTCCATCCACGAAAAAGTTCTTTGTTCGGGTGCGACAGGCCCATTTTTCTGTGTCGTGGATGTCATTTATGGCGCGGTGGCGTCGCGTTTGCCACCGGTGGCGGCGCCGTCCCAGCTTCCGGTGACGTCACAGCGCGGGTCGGAGCCACTTCCGGCGCGCCGTCCACCGTCTGGTGACACAAAAGGCGTATCTAGAATGATAGAACCACTTTTTAGCGATCTATCATACTTAGGGAGATAAAAGCCAGTCAAAAATATAGATAATGCTTTGAATGTTGGTTTAATCATCGTCCGTACTTTGGTCTCCATTACCTATATCTTCCGGTTTTTGAATATATTTCAAAATTTTGATTTTGTAATAATACAAATTTTCTTGAACATTTGCACAAAATCCAAATGATCAAATGTATTCAAAAATTGGAAGAAATATTGGATAACTCACTATGGACGATGCCTACATCGAATTTTCAATCAACGTATATATATATATATATATATATATATTTGACAGACTTTTGTCCAAGGGCGTCATTTTCTGAAAATCATTGGGGTTCCAATGCTAATTTTATAAATTATAATTCCATTCTTACCATGCAACGCCATAAACTTAATTTTAAAAATTTAAAATTATAGAGGGGCAGGGGCCGGTGCCCCAAAAAGTATGTAAATTGTCACCGGTGCTTATGTCTCCTTTAATAAGATAAGTAGCTAAAACGTAGTTTTACCATTCCAGATACGCGCACAAGAGCAGCCTCCGGCAGGGCCTCCTCTAACATGTTACCCGGAGGGTCACTTGGCCATCCAGTGCTTCAAAGCTGCTCTCCAGTCATGCGAATATGGCCCTCGAGTTACATTGTACATAAAAGGATATAAAACGAGTTTGCGAGAATCCATTTAGTTGCATCTTCTCTTTGTGAAAGTGACGGTGTTGGAAAGCAATATTTAGATCTTAATTTTAATACTTATGAAGTATTTAACTATTTTTTTCCTTATAAATGTTCTTTCATTTGCATTTAATTGCAATACATTTGATATTTTCAATCAGACATGGGTCCAGCTGATCTGGGGTCCTGCTGAGATCTGGATCTATGTGTCCTATTGTCCAGGGATCTACATGGGATATCAGATCCAGGTACACAATAAGCCGAGGGATCCACAAAGATCCCAGATCCTGATACATTTTATGCCGAGGGATACACTGGAATCCCGATCCAGCTTCAGTATCCAGGCACATTGGTGGGTACCTAATTCTTGCTGCTTGTATCACATTGGAAAATCAATTACAATACCTATGTTTGCTAATAAGTACAACTTGAAAGGTAATTTGCAGGCACTATTTATCTAGACAGAACGTGGTACATATGTAAAATAGAGACCATAAATTTTGAAGCTCGTCCCTGCATCTTGTGCTTCAAGATCTAAAGCTTGTTTTGAATTAGAGATCCATTGAGATCCCAGATCCTGAAGCATTTTACGACGAGGGATACGGAAGGATCCCAGAGGCCCTTCTTACAACAACAAAAACCAAGCCACGGCTTGATTTTTTAAAACCAAATGTTGAGCCATTTTCTATTATAAGCAAGTCGTTATTATCAACAAAATTAGTTTAAAGCGACAGCATGCTTAGTATTATATATATTTGTTGTTTCTATTTTCGAGCCATCGAACCGTAGTTCGCAGGATAGAGCCTATTAATTTTAAAAAATCGAGCAGCGGCTCGATTTTTTTATAAGAACGGCCTCAGATCTTGATGCATTTTACGCAGAGGGATCAACTGGGATCAAAGATTTGTTTGATCAAAGAATGCATTGTATACCGAGGGATCTACTGGAATCTCAGATCCAACTTCGGGATCAAAGCACAATTCTGCATTCAATTATATCAACTTAGCTAAACTTCTTGAAAATGGAACTGTGTGGCCACCGCCGTGTTGTTGATATTCATTCAGCTGATTCAGGCACCGTGTTTTGCAAGTGTGTGTCATGTGTCAATCCCGTTGCCGCTGGCCGCTGCAGGTGACCGAACACGAATTTTGACGAGCGATGGAAGGTCAAAGCGCAGTTATTCGGCGCGCATTATGAAATATACACCACTACACTATAAGGTGCAGTTTACTGCGTTACTGTCACATACTTGATGTACTGCATACCGTTCTATAGCGGTAGATCGCATACATTGTGGACGGTGTCATACATTTAGCTCAGATTGCTCTAGATTTAGGCCCTGTAAGTGTACAGTCATTTGTATTTGTTGTTGCGTCTGTTTGTGTGGGTGCCTTGAGAAGCATTACAATATTACGGGTGTAAATCCGCAGCGCGTGCAACAGGCTCCGTCATCCCACTGCCCGTGCCCAGGCCTGGCAGGTCCGGACTGATCCTGGCTGCCAGTGAGCCAGTAGGCAGGGCGAGGACGTGCGGGTCGCCGACCCGTTGTAAGGAAAATGCATGCGTCCCTGGCCGCGTCCCTGGCCGGTCAGTGTAAACTAGTGATGTCATTTTTCCCCAAATTTCCCGACCAATACCAATCCAATACCGAACAGAAGGCATTTGGGTTGACCAATTATTTACCGATTTCGGTTGAAGCCAAAAATGTCCAAAATCTGCCCGATTTTGAAGTTATTGGTGGTGGTGGTGTATGTAATTTGCATGCTGTATAATGTATACAATACTTATTTTAAGGACCTCGCTTACTCTTGTGAGCAATATCTTCAATCTTGTTATAATAATGATGTCTTCTATTAACCCGCGCCGGGCCGGTGCTCGGCGCCACCTTCCTCGGGCCGGGGGGGGGGGCGGGGTGTGTGTTTTCGACACCCCCTTCTAACTCGGCTCCTATGGGGTTCTTAGCATAAAACCAAAAAAAACATCGAGAAGCTCGTCAAAAGGGATTCGAAAACTATTTCGGTGAAAAAATTTGCTCAATGCCAATATTAGAGTCACCAGGAGGTCATCAAAGGTCAAATTTCTCAAATTTTCCAGATTTATGACATAGCTCCAGATATCCCCAATTTATCTCGGGAAACTATGATAGCTTAGAGTAAACAGTGAATAAGCATTAGATAGATATTTAAATTTGCAAATCGCACCTATGCCTTCCAAATTTGAGCTCAGATCCAATTAGTTTAGCTCCAGAGGTCATCAAATGTCACAAAAATGCACTTTTTGGTAAAATATGTTTTCCTTGAATTAGCATTTATTCTAAACATGACAAACATACTCATTTTTAACACTATCGTGTTCCTCTTCGTCGAGACGCTTTGAAACAATATACATGATGACCTCGTAAGGTCAACTTCAAAATTTGAACCTCAGGTCAAGGCATTTGGTGGACCCAGACCTAGGTTCATGTTGCATATGGGGCGACGCGGACAGACGATGGCGAATACAGTTGGGTCATCCGCTCGTCGCTCTATCTTCATTATGTCAGAGTTATTAGCAAATCATTGCTGATTGACTCAGATACCTCAGATAGGAGCTTGTACGAGATCTTTTAGAAAACAATTGCACCTAGGTCATTCAGATTGAGCTAAAAAAACATCGATTCTGAAATAATCATCTGATCCAATGCATACTTTCAGAATAAGAAGCATCTGTTTATTTTTCCCATTCACTTATAATGGGAGGTCAGAAGATTGACCTGACCTTAAGTCACCGACATTCGAAATCCGAGATATACAAAATTTAGATAGTCATGCTCTTAATAAAACCCCTGTAAGGTACGAAACCAATCGCTAAAAACTGTGGCTTTGGTGGAACCGCAAACTTTTTTCGAGGTGGGGTCACTTTGACCTAGCCTGGTGACACTTGACCTGACATGACCTATTGCCAAAACTTTTTTTGAAAGCTGTTACAAAAGATGATTTCGAACAGTACTGACAAAATTTGGCGGCGCTACGCCCGCTTACGTTTTCCCGATTATCCAGGAAAAACCTGAGGGGGGTGTCTAAACACCCCCCCCGGCCCGGCGCGGGTTAAGTATTTATATTAATTGATTGAATTTTGAGCAAATTAAGCATAGATTTGCTGGAAAGAAATAAGAATGCGTAAATTTTTTTGGTTACCGATTGACATCACTAGTAAACAAAGTGTAAACAACCAAAAACAATCCAGTGCTATGCTATATTTAATGATTCGTTTTTTTAAGGCAGTGGGCAGCTGACAACACTAGGCACTTATCACAATGTATACTTATCTCTTCTCGACTAAAATGCAACAGTTCTAAAGTTTGCTCAGCTCAAATTCTTAGCTATATGCCGCCATCGGTAGAATGATACCAGCGCTGCTGGAAACTGCGACTCTAAACATCTGCTATGCTGTAGGTAGGGTATGCTCTTCGCTAAAAATGCACGTTAGTACCGTTATCTAGCGGAAAATGCATATACTCTGCTAAAAAACGAGCAACGTCTTTGAATATGCAACCGAAACAATGACATGCATTCCCCACTTTGAAGTCATTGTGCTAAGCACGTCCAAAGTGGCCCTCCCGTGAAATTTCCTTAGAAGAGGCCCTGGTCTCCGGCCGAGCCACCGCTCCTCCAGGGCCGCCTCCGGGAACAGCGGATACGGAGGACGCCCGAGCCCGACCGGTGGAAAGATTGGGAGCGCTTTCCTCGGACAGATCCAACGGGTGGCCGAAAATAAGATGATCCCCGAGAACACTGGACAAATATTGTATATTTGGTTGCAAGGATATTCACAACAGAATAAGTTAAAACTGTTGTGTAACAGACTCGAAAGAGTTTGGCTGTGGGACACAAATATGTTATCTAAATGCGAACAATTTGTATTATTGAAGTTAAATTTGATGTGATGCCCTGTGCTTCACCGTTTTACTGGAAAAATGGTTTATACATAATACTGCTGCGCAACACATATGCCTGTTGTGGAGCCAAGTACTGAACATACTGAGCTAGTTAGAGAGCTGGTATATAACACAAATATAAGGTGCCCGTTAATATGCCCAGTAGTTGATAGCATTTTTCAGCAATGTTCATTTCTTATATCCCGATGAAATAATTTGATCAGATGCGCTACGTCACGAGTGAAATTCGAACTTGGCTTTGAAAACAGCCACAAGGTAACGAACCCCTTAGAATTTCACATCTCATCTTAGCTGTAATTTACGATATATGTCCGCACATCAAAACACTCACATATTTGTCAATATCAAATAGCTAGAATTGTCATATTGGTCCTTGATCACCAGAAGTAACTGTAATGTGGCCTGTTACCGAGTTTATGCAGCGAGCGAATAGGCATGTTATTGTACAACAGACATAGTACATACTCAACATTGGTATTGATGCGCCTGATGGTAAGCAGGCGTATAGCCAACTTACTATTTAAAATCTGTCTGTCTGTCTGTCTGTCTTTATTTCTGTCTTGTAGTTTTTTTCTTATACGTATTATAAATACGAAAAGTTATGTAGTTTCGACACATTAGCATTGAATAGAATCGATAAAAAATCATTTTGCAGATTGCGTTACAACATGTGTGAATATTATTCTGCTCACTACATTTCGCAACATCAAACCGTCCTCCTACAAGTAAAGATAATGTCTGACTGCGTTATAAAAATAACACGAGACAAATTCCACAGATAATACTGCCGTCCGCCCTCTGATGAGCGGAACTTGAACAAAACGCAACAAGCGAGGCACGGGTTGCGGTTTGTGCACATCAGCGCCACCTATAGAAAATATTTCCTCAATGTGCACACCAGCGACACCTATAGTACGGAGAAGGGGTTTAGCAGTAAACATAAAAAAATATAGCCGTTCGCACCGAATTGAAAAGTCTTTAAGTCACAAACCATGATCCCTTGACGGGTGAGTACCTCGGTAGTATGACGAATAAAAAACGTAAAATTGCAGTCTGTATGCATATAGATCGTCCAGCGGTGTGGACGGGTTAGCACTAGTTTAAACTAAAGTAAACATTAATGCGAAGTGCGATAACTATATCTTTGTTTTAATTATATTTACATGTTTTAGTAACTTTACAAGATAGACAAAATGTGGGTTAGAACAGCGCAAGGACCATACATCGTACTAAAGCCTGTGAATATAAACAAGGAAAACATGCCGTACGGTGTCAAACAATAATGGAAAAAAACGCTAGCAAAAGTGATGTGTACAAATGTTAAATATATCATACAATGAACTGAAATGCACTCATCCATTCGTTAAGTACGTTCTCAATAATGGTACAGCAACCACATAAGGACTCGAACAATACACAGCCTTCAAAACCTGCCCCGACCATTGGCACTGCACCCAGACCAAAAACTAGCGGCTGCAGAGAGATGCCGGCTGCAGCCCGCCGCTACACTGCAGACACCCAGGCCGCGCGAGAAAAAAACAGGCAGCCAGCAAATAGGTGGAGGCATGCTCTGACTATCCTGGGCGGCAGCTGTCCAGTTGACGAGTCCACTGGTTAAGCAAAATTTTGCACTGACTCGGCGCTAAAATACGTGCGCTAAGCAAACGATCGGAAACTGCACAAAAGTGCTCCTGTGACTGGCGTCACTGGGCGGTGAGTGACGTCATATGTGTGACGTCAGAGCATGCCGGAGACGCCGCGGCGTCCTTACCTTTTTGCCGCGCCTGTTCAGCTCTGGGGGCTGACTTGCCTGGTGCTGCCGGTCCTTGAGGACCATTCGAGACGCTGCCATTCGTCCCGCCATGATGCGTCGGCTGAGGAGGCCTGCGACGCTCTCAGAGTCTAACGCTCGATTAGTGTCTTCGTGAGCGCGCTAGCTGGCGGATCAGACTGGGGTTTGCCACGTGCGTACGTGTGTCGGTGGACATGGATCTACTGTCGTGGATCGGAACAGGAAGGGCGGGACTTGGCTACCCTTCCCAGGCTTAAACTATAACGGAAAAGGAAATCGACAGGCTAAGGTGTCTTCATTGTTATGCATACAACACAGCGCACGGAGCATCTCCGTTGAAAGTCATTTGACGGAACTGGCTGAATTATTGTCTACATAGGCGTCGCGTAAGAACGGGGCACCAGAGGCCATTTGCCGCTTTTTGTTAAACATTTTGCTTATATATTTTGTTTTGCTTAACGAGGAAAATTTGAGATAGCCGAAAGTCTGCCATTACAAGAACAGCTCAAATATGCGGAAAAAAAACATAGGGGTTTGTTTGCTGTCAAGACGAGATCAAATTTCCACTGACCCCTACTTCTCATGGCGTTCTTAAGTTACTGGAATTTCCAATTGGATGAATTTATATTTTCTTGCAAACACATCACGATAACTTTTGTTCCGAAAACATTTGCTTGTTGTTTAAGAAACAATCTGTTCATTTGGTGCATATGGCGATGTATGCAGTGTTTCATTAAAATGCGCTACGTTTATAATGACTGAAAAGCATAGCATGTAAAACAAGTGCAAGGAAGGCCTTATCTTTATCTAATAATTCACGTTTTCAAACTTATTTTAAGCTATAAAACGAATAAACACCCGACGTTTCGGGTTTATTGCTTAGACATGGGCAAGTATAGATATCTATAAATAGCCGTTTTCACGATGGATTATTTTGCACGAAATGTTTTAAAACATTTTAAAATGTTTTAAGATGTTTTGGTAGTAGCCGCTTTCACGATGGGCTAATTGGCGAAAAAATGTTTAAACCCTCGCCCTACGGTCCCATACGGTGAGGGTTAAAACATTTATCGCAAATTAGCCCATCGTGAAAACGGCTACCACTGAAACATTTTAAAACATTTTAACATGTTTTAAAACATTTCGCGCAAAATAAGCCATCGTGAAAACGGCTAATATATACTAGCCCATGACTAAGCAATACACGCGAAACGTCGGGTATTTACTCGTTTTTTAGCTTAAAATAGGTTTCAAAACATAAATTATTAGATAAAAATATGACCTTCCTTTCACTTGTTTTACATTTGTCACACAAATATTATTAAAGCATAGCATGTAGGTATATCAATAAGTTATGCTAAAATATACTCTGACGCGCTATGGGCCTAGCCACAATTTAAACGGCTACTGACCTAAATAGTTCTCCAAGAGATGACCACTTCTTCAAAGATAACTATAGCTCCGCGTACCAAACCGTTCACTCCAATCGATTTCGCTTCCGAGAACCGAGCAAACCACATAAAATCGTATTTCCAATTTAGTCATCAATAAACGAAATAGCTGCTGCCAATGTAAATTGAACTGTCCAGGCAGCTAAAATACGGAGCGACTGAGATCCAGAAACGCTGAGGAAGAGCTGTCAGAATTCGTGCGGCAGACTGGTTCTAATCCGATGTCCCTCGCCAACGAAAGATAAATTGAAACCGTTAAGATGTTCTGCATTAATGTCGCTCAGCATTCGCAGACATCGACAAGTTCAGAGTCTCTGACAGTGACGGCGAGGGTCGAGCTTACAATGATGTTATCGTGTCCCCCAATCCGCATGCACTCTACAAACATACATAAACTCATGCAAGTTTTACCTGGCATTTACAAGCCTAGCTATGTCGTCTTAACCCGCGCCCCGGTGGGCCTCTGCGACAACTTCGCCCTGGTGTGAGGGCCGTGGGGGATAAAAAATGACCCCTTACTAGCTTGGAAGCTAAAAGAAGCGGACAAAATGTTCGAATACTATCGAGAAGTACACTTGAAGTTATTTCTAGCATTTCTGCTCAGGTCAATATTCAGGTCACCACAGGTCATCAAATATCAAATTTGTCAAGCATAGGACGTTGCTCAAGAATCCTCCAAATATATCGGGAACTATAATAGCTGGGAACAAGCGAAAAAAGCAATCGGAAGCTCATAAAAAATCGAAATCGCCATAGATTTCCTCAAATTTCAGCTCAGGTGAATAGTTAAGGCTCCAGAGGTCACCAGAGGTAATGAGGTATTTTTGTCTTCTGAAAACGTGTTTCATGAAGTACTTGTTATTGGTTTGCCACATAACAGCAATATAAACACCATCATATTTGTAATGTCAAGACGCTTGAAAACATATTAATGGTGACCTGGCTAGGTCAATTTCAAAACTTGACCTCAGGTCAAGTTCATTTGGTGACCAAGGTAGATCTTGGTGCATAAGGGACAAGACAGCTCGACTAGACAGGCAATGGTGTCATTCACACATATTATATTAAAGTTATTATATTATTATATATATTATACCTTTATTATATTACAAGTTATTGGCAAAAAATGCTGGTGACCTCAAATGACCTCAGCTAACTTGCAAAGGTCACTGAGCAACAATTTCACCTCTATTATCAAGAATGAGCTAAAATAATATGATTTTGAACGAATTGGTCGGATTCAATGCATATTTTTGAAAAGAAAGCATTCGAATATTTCCCTGTCGAATTATGATGGGCAGGTCACGAAACTGACCTGACTTTAGGTCACCAATACAAACAAAATCCGAGGTAAACAAAGTGTAGGTTCTCATTACCTTATGACATCCTGAAAGCTTAAAATATTTCAGACAAACACTGTGGCTTTGGCACGGCCACAAACATTTTTGAAGGCAAGGTTACTTGCCGTAGCCTGATGACTGAACCTGAAATGACCTGAAATCAACTCTTTCACAATATGTGCATAATGGAGTATATGCAGGTCACCAAAATATTGAAAATTTTATGTGTCCGGGAAACAGTATGATTTTCCTGATCATCGTTGATAACTTTAAATAATTTTATCCGAGGCCTACAACATGCTTAAAAAATTAATTTAAGGGCGGCTGGCGAAACTGCATTCTTGCGTAAACCGTACTACGCTTCAGGTGGTGTGACGTCACACGGCTATACCACTTTTCAGATCACTCGTCATGGCTTTATGATAATTTTTTTAAAAGAGAATGAATTTCTCATATAGATTCTAAAAATAAATCAAATTCTCTTCCTTGCTTTTCATTTTTTGCTTGTCTCATTTTGTCGCAAAATAATTTGTGCATGTAAACCGCTTATTATTTAGTAGCGCTAACAGTTTTCGGCTTTTCCGCATAGCTCTTCTCATCTAATGCACCCAAAAGTGGAACCAAATGAAAAAAATGCGCGCTAGCTTTACTTAACACATGTTTTTTTTATGGTCCGAAAAACTATAAGCATTCCCAACATCGAGGCTCAAAATAAATTATCTTATCTCTTAAGCATTAGCGAAGTCAGCTATCCATAGCCCGTTGACGTCACCAACTCAGAGTACGGTAATGCTCTTTTATGCTTCGCAAATTAAAGTTCGCCTTAATTGCTTAAGAAGAAGGGAGTAAGTTATGAAAAATATTATATTTTAAGACTAGAAATATTCTCTTTCGTTTGGTTGTAATTTCTCAACAACGTCATATACTCCATTGACCCCAATAACTGCGCTAAATTTGGCAGCGATACGAACCAATGTTTTCCGCTATTACTGAAAAAACTATTAGGGGTCGGGGGTCAAAATGACCCCCAACAGATCAGAGGGGTATATTGTCTTTATTAAACTTACATAGTTGCACGCTAGTTTAATTTTAAGAGTAAGACGTGAACAACAACATTTTGTTCGTGGCTGGCCAGCTTAATATCTCATGCATTGGAAAATCGTCCAGCAATAAATTCGGAGAAATAGATTCATACACAAAAGCAACACAATTATAATCAGCGAAGTGAACGAATTGGTGACGGTCTCCGCTTTTCTCAATTAAGTTGAGCAGCAGCCTCTTCCCGGGTGGTTTCTAGCGATCATATGCGTCACCACGGGACGAGTTGCGGCCACTGCTCAGCAGAAGGTGCACTGTAATCCATCAGAGCCCCCCGCCGTTTACCAGGGCAGAGGTGGTAACTGGTATCATGGGAGTGCTCCCTCGAAGGACTACGGCTGCCGTCGACACGTGGTCGGCTATCTGGCATTTCCGGCGGAGTTTCGTCCGGACGGTGTCCGGCAGCCCCACAGGCACCGGTACCTCCGCCGGTACCTCCGCCGGTACCTCCACCGTTACCTCCACCGGTACCTCCGCCGGTGCCTCCACCGTTACCTCCACCGGTACCTCCGCCGGTACCGCCGCCGGTACCTCCGTCGGTACCTCCGCCGGTACCTCCGCCGGTACCTCCACCGTTACCTCCACCGGTACCGCCACCGGTACCTCCGCCGGTACCTCCGAAGGTACCACCTGTACCGCCACCGGTACCGTCGCCAGTACCGCCGGTACCGCTCCCTGGTACCGCCCCTGGTACCACCTCTGGTACCACCCCCAGTACCGGTGACGACGCGGCAGAAGGCCGG
This sequence comes from Semibalanus balanoides, assembly GCA_014673585.1. Classification (NCBI taxonomy): domain Eukaryota; kingdom Metazoa; phylum Arthropoda; class Thecostraca; order Balanomorpha; family Balanidae; genus Semibalanus; species Semibalanus balanoides. The sequence goes on from VOPJ01011533.1 coordinate 21,498, forward strand.
CCAGGGACTGATTGATAGCCTCTGATAGAGGCCAAGATCGCCGCACTGAGCACCACCACTACAGCGCGCTGCTGGCGATAGCCGTCCGGGCCGGTCCCAGAGGTGCCAACGGCGCTGGAAAGTCGAGTCTCTCGAACTTTACACCAGCTGTGGCTTACCACAATTCAAGATTCACATAAGTGAGCGGACAATTCGGAAAGTAAATGCGAGGGCTTATGTAACAGGAAGTATATACCTGTGTTAGAAGTGGGTTTGTAACTAGTTTTGCCTTCTGCCGCAGGTAATTAAAAACAAAGCCAAAAGAGCGACCATTTCTCTCAAACGTGCAACCCAATTAGCATTCTTCATCAACTTGCAAATAAGAAAAAACATTGATTTCAGAAACACCACCTATGATTGAGAACGACACGACCTGCTACATATTAGTCCCGGTTAATCAATCCTTAAGCTAATACCTCCGCCACTTAAGCTGATAACACTTGACCTACTTGCTCACTACCATGACATGGAGATAAGGGTGTGTACCTGACGGGGGGTGGGAGGGTGGCGTGAGGCCCCTCTGCCGCTGATGGTGAGGCCTGGCCCAGAAGCTGCAGCCCCATCTCTGACCATTATCACGGTCCGGTGCGTCTTCATCCGTCATCCTCGGCGGCGGAGAACCGGCGGCGGCGCCGCGCATGGCTCCATCAGCTGGCGACGGGGATGACGACTGATGTACGGCCGCCATCACCGCTACCATCGCCACCGCCATCACCGCCGCCATCACCGCTACCATCGCCGCCGCCATCACCGCCGCCATCACCGCTACCATCGCCGCCGCCATCACCGCTACCATCGCCACCGCCTCCACCGCCGCCATCACCGCTACCATCGCCACCGCCTCCACCGCCGCCATTACCGCTACCATCGCCACCGCCTCCACCGCTACCATCGCCACCGCCATCACCGCTACCATCGCCACCGCCTCCACCGCCTCCACCGCCGCAATCACCGCTACCATCGCCACCGCCTCCACCGCCTACACCACCGCCATCACCGCTACCGCTGCAGCCAGCCACCGCTGCCCCCCAATCACCGCTACCGCCTCCACCGCCTCCACCGCCGCCTGCCACCGCCGCCTGCAGCCATCACCGCCTCCACCGCCGCCAGTATTGCCTCCACTGTCTCCACCGCCGCCAGCCATCGCCGCCAGCACCCCCATCACCACCCCCATCACCGCTCCCATCACCGCCACCATCACTGCCAGTCATCGCCGCCATCACCGGGGGCCGAAGCGGGTCAGCCAGTGCCTCCGCCGGACTCAGCACAAAGAGACGCGTCAGCAGTGCTCTGACGGATAGGTCAAAACCAGGCAGATATAGTCGGGGAGCGGCGCGTATCTGCTCATAACGGATTACTGCTGGGCAGCAACCCGATGAATGGCTGCTGCCAGAGATGAACAGCGACAGAAGGACTTTGTCAGAAACAGAAGCTGTCGCACTCGAAACATTACGTATAGACTATAGTCCATTCAAAGTTATTACATATCATTTCCACATATTTAAGAGACCTGACTTTATTCAAGACGCAGTATTTCAACGACGCTGAAGACGACAGCAATATCTTTAAAATAAATCGAATAATATGTCTGGTCTTCGTCTCGATAAAACGATCATTTTGGGAATGACGTCTTTCGATAAATTGATCAGTCTGAGATTACGTTTCATAAACTAAACGGATTTAGGTCACGCCCCAATAAACCGGGACGATTACAGTCGATCTCAAGCAAGTGGATGTCCAAAATGACATTTTTTCTTCTCCTCAGCCATGGAATAAAATTCATATTTCGATACACACAGAGACATCCATGAAACAGTGCATTTGGTTTTCTCGTAAATCTCCGCTGAGCTCGCATGGACTATTCCGAAACGGCACCGCCGCGGCCCATCAAATCATCCTGTTCCGCCGGAACCCCGCAGCGTTCGCCGTTCGCTTCTCTCCCTCCATACACATTGATTCCGGGCTTCTTTGATCTTCCAGTCTGTCGGACCCGCGGGCACCGGGACTACTCGTCCGCAAATCCCGCATTCAATTTGCGAGGTCTGACCAGCGGCAGCGCCAGCGAAGGTGGTGACAGCAGAGGGTGGTGACAGCAGAGTTTGGTACAGCAGAGGATTAGTGACAGCAGGGTTGGTGACAGCAGATGGTGGTGACAGCAGAGGGTGGTGATCAAGCAGAGGGTGGTGACAGCAGATGGTTGACAGCAGAGGGTGGTGACAGCAGAGGGTGGTGACAGGCAGAGGGTGGTGACCAGCAGAGGGTTGGTGACAGCAACGGGTGTGACAGCAGAGGTTGGTGACCAGCAGAGGAATAGTGACAGGCAGTAGGGTGTGACAGCAGAGGGTGGTGACAGCAGAGGGTGGTGACAGCAGAGGGTGGTGACAGCAGAGGGTGGTGACAGCAACGGGTGGTGACAGCAGAGGGTGGTGACAGCAGAGGATAGTGACAGAGAGGGTGGTACAGCAGAGGGTGTGACAGCAGAGGTGGTGGACCAGCAGAGTGTGGTGGCAGCAGAGGGTGTGACAGCAGAAGGGTAGTGGACAGCAGAGGTTGTGACAACAGAGGGTGGTGACAGCAGAGGGTGGTGACAGCAGAGGGTGGTGACAGCAGAGGGTGGTGACAGCAGAGGGTGGTGGCAGCAGAGGGTGGTGACAGCAGAGGGTGGTGACAGCAGAGGGTGGTGACAGCAGAGGGTGGTGACAGCAGAGGGTACGTTGACAGCAGAGGGTGGTTGACAGCAGAGGTGGTGACAGCAAGAGGGTGGTGACGCCAGAGGGTGGTGACAGCGAGGGTGTGACAGGCAGAGGGTGGGACAGCAGGAGGGTGGTGACAGCAGAGGGTGGTGACAGCAGAGGGTAGTGACAGCAGAGGGTTGGTGACAGCAGAGGTTTGGTGACAGCTTGAGGGTGGTGACAGCAGAGGGTGGTGGGCATGGGAAACAGTAGCATCGGACATATTGCGTTAGAGCAGCGGTAGGTGGCAGTTTGGGTGGGTAGAAGTGGCAGCGGGTATTGGGAAGGGTAGCAACAGAAGCGGATAGGAGATGAGTTGATGCGGCAGTTGACGACAGCGGTCGTGCAGTGGTAGCTGCTGTTGGTGGCTGAATCGACCACGGGTGGTGATGAAGGGTGTCGAGATGATGGCGCCAGTATAGTCTGCGGCGATGGTGGAGGTGCCAGTGAGGGGAGCAGGCAGAAGCAGCGCCAGCTGCGGAGGCGCCGTGCGGTGGCCAGCGTCGATGGCAGAGGCACCGAGCCGCGGTGGTGACGCAGATTCGGCGGGCAGCGATGATCACCACTCTGCCTTCAGCAGACAGTGATGACCAGTGAAGCGTTCACCAGTGGAGGACGGCCGAGAAGCAGAGGAGGCCGACCCCAGTGAGCCGCCGAGGCGACAGCTGGCTGACGTCCGCTGGCCCAAATCGGTAGGCGCCGGTCGATTGGTGGCATCTCGCAGGCCTCGGACGAACCCCTCTGCCCCTGTTGAATGACCCTCCTCTGCTCTCTCCCTCTTCCCAGCCAGTGTCGGCTGCAGCAGCGGCGGCGGCTGGGACGGGGTCACAGCACAGCGGCCGGGGTCACGAGGCGCCAACAGATGAAAGCAGAAACGAAATGGCTCACATTTCTCAACCAGTGAGACGGATCCAGTGATGTCTGGACGACAAAACACGGTCTATGGTAGCTCGCCTGAGCTACTATTCAATCAGTATTATCTCACAATCTGTACGACTGAAGTATTTCTGAAGTATTAGTCAATGGGAAGCAATATTCTTATTCACCATACGACATAAATATTCCTCATTTGTAAATGCAACCTTCAGGTTTGTTGAGTAGCAGTTTTAGACATAACTCTTAAAGGAAATAGTCGCCTTGATTGTTTTTTCAAACACGATTTGACCTTATATTTGAAATACAACTTCTTTTCATAATGTCAAAAATAGCCATACATCGCGCTGATTCAGGACAGAAGGACGTAACATGATTGGTTTCATCAAAACTATATGCGTACTCTCCGCAACGTCAAAACGTGGCTCAGCCAATCAGATATTCGAAAGTAGTCGCGTACGATTACTGTATAGCCTCTGCCCAGGTGCGTGAGGCCCACATTCTTGACATTCCTTATTTATGGCCCACATTCCTTCGACACAAATTCAAAAATATTCGGCTGGAGAGTCCTTTCAGTCCAGAAAACTTGCATTTGTTTTTTTCAACACGGGCTACAAAGCTGTTATCTCAGTTCAAAACCCATGTTGAAGGTGAACTATTTCCTTTAACACGCGCTCTGGAGGGCCTCTGATAATAATTACACGCCCTGGAGGGGTGGGGAGCGATTTCATCCCCACCTCCTATGATCTCGAAAACCACGCAACGTAGCGATAAGCAAAAAACGGCGTTAGATAGCTTGAAGCTCCATCGAAAATACATCATTCTTTTTAAGGTCAGGTGAATATTAAGATCACCAGAGGTCATCAAAGATGAGATTTTCCAGACTTAGGTCTTTGCTGCAGATACCCCAGATATCTTGGGACCATGATAGCTAGGCAAAAACGAAAAAATGCAATCGAAAGCTCATTAAATTTTCAATCACTAACGTTTCCTAAATTCGAGCTCGACCAATAGCTAAGGTTCCAGAGTTCATCGACGGTCAACAAGCTTTTCTTTGGCAAAACTGTTTTTCGAAAATTATGTTTTACCTTATACAGATAAACCAATACGCTTGACGGTATCATATTTTTCTCAACAAGGTGATTAAAATCATATTCATTTTGACCTGGTTAGGTTAACTGATAAATTTGTCCTCAGATTAAGGTCAAGTGGTGACCCAAGTAGGTCATGTTGAATATTGGGAGACGTGTCTCGACGAGAGAAACTCATTGGTACCGTTTTCACTTCTTTATATTCATTCTGTACAAAGTATGTTTTACATAAAAGTGTTGGTGTTCACGAAATTGATACTGACCTTAGGTCACCGATATCAGAAATCCGAGATGCACAATTGTAAGTGTTTATGACCTTATAATATCCTGCAAGTTTGAGACCGATCGAGACCGTCCCAAACCTGTGAAAACTGTGTCCCAAAACAGTGACTGCATACGACCGCAAGCCTTTTGGCAGTGAGGTCATCACGTGACCTGGTCTGATGACCTGACCAGAGATAACTCGAGGTCAAATTTGTTGCATAATGTTGGTTATTGGTAGTTTATTTTCGAACTGGTAACCAAAAAACGGTGGTGCGCGCCGCCGTTTTTTTCCGCTATCCTCGAAGAACCTTATAGGGTTGGGCGGATTTCGCCCCCCCCTCCAGGGCGCGTGATATATGTTCAATTGTTCAGGTTCACATCTTACCTCCTAACGGCATTAAACAAACAATAGCCACCGCGCTATTCGCGCGGAACGTTCAGATGAAGTGGTCACTGGCCAGTCGTCAAACACTGGACCGAGGTTACCACCAGCAGAATGCGAGGAGGCAAATACCCGTTCGCTTTGTGCTTAACGAGGGGAATCTGCTGAAAGCGACCACAGGAGACTGCAATTCAACACCGGATTGGTGCAGACGACAGCACGTCTTATTATCTATTATCTATTCGAAATAAATAATCTATTTGAGCCGAGCTGCTCCGTCTCGGTCGGCAGACACGGTGTGGGCTAAACTAGCTCCGAGAGGAGCGGCGTTCCATTTTCAGGACCAGTGACCAGCCGGGGTCGATACGCTCTCTCCCTCTCTCCCTCTCTCAATCTCTCTCTCCGTGTATCAGCCGTAAATAGCTGCCAATAGATCAACTGCCACTATACCACCGCTCTGGTACGCCTTGTTGGCTGATAATAGATGGTAACAAAGACTATCTTATAGCCCATTCGGCTCAAATATAGCCATATTTATACATATTTTGATAGCTTCACCTTAACAACTGACGGGACGTGATTCATAATTTGACACATGGACAATCATTTGACTTTGGCCTCGAGTGAGCATAGTTATAAACACAAAAACGCAAATAACTCATGCAGTCCTCATTTTGTGCATTGAAATAAACGCTGTACTACTTTTGTCGTGAAGCGTCCAATGTGCCTTCACTTAAAGGGATCATAAGACCTTTTTCCACTTTATTGGAGGTGGCAATGCAGTTTGGTACCCGAGGCTAAGTTATATTACAGATTTTATTAATAAAGCTTGAAAATGTCTCTAAGTATACCAAAATCACGTTCAAACTTCGTAAGTGTTTCCATAAGCGAATTAAGAGCTTCCATGGTGTAGAGCTCGTAGAAATATATAGTAAATTAACTTATAAGACTCCGTCCGCCTGTTTCATACCGTATCCCATAGCAATTGATTATGGGTCTCCAAATGAGTCATATATATCTTAGTTCTATCATTTACTCAGTTTCTATTGCGACACACACTCAGTATTATCAATGTCATTCAGGTGTGAGATTTGACTTCGGGCATATCACGTATCATTCCCAAATATATAGTGTGATCTCTCACAATCACGCCCAAGTATCAAAGGCTTGAAGTATTGATACCTTGCCGGTCGGCCATTCTAGAGCCCTCAAATAACAGTTTACCCTATTAGCTGGCAGGGGCTGGGCGGCAGAGTGTATTGCTCCACTCCCTTCATGGTGATTATACGTAACCGATATCTCCAAAGTCTACGAGAATCGGCCTACTGACGTAATCTTTTTCGACTTTTTCTGGGCTTATATTAATCTTTTGCTTTTTACAACGATCTGATGTCAGATATCCTTTCGAGCATATCTGACTTAAAACAGAAGCGTTGAGTTTCCGGGACCAAGTTTTGGGAGGCGCGTGTGTCTGCTCACTTTGGACGATAATACGAAATAATGCGATTCTGTCATCGTGTGTATTCCATAACTGCACTATCAAGCCATGTATATATGCTTATAGCCTGTACCGGATGTAATCATATAATTGAAGTGTGGTGTGAATGAAATTCATTGAAAAATCATTGTATTTTTTATAACGGCAGGAGGTAAGTTATCAATACTTAATCGAAAAGGAAGAAGGGATTTTCTAAAGAGAAAGAGTAATGAACACGCCTGCTCTGATGAATCGTTACAATCCTATAGACGTCAATACTCAACATAATGCGACCCATATAGGGCTATGATCAGATCTGGAGTGTTTATTTCTTTCTACGCTTTCTCTATTTTGCAATATTTATATATACGGTCATCCGCAGTCTTCAAGCGGGCAGTGGTATCAGGTGAACAGAAAGGGAGAGGGGTACAAGAACTATGATAAGTGATGGAACCGCATATACGGCAGCGAGTATAGCGGTGCAAATAAACAGGATACTTGAGAATGATGACTGGATCAATAATTTGAGTTCCAAGTGATACGTGAAACATTACAAATACAGTTTTATGCAGAGGTCGGCTCAATCAGGGAATCTCGGAAGATAATGGTGGTCGAGTGGATTATCCCGTGTCAAGGGAATTACTATGTGCATGGGTCGTACAAGGAACATAACAACTGCAGTCTCTTCCGGATTTAAAAAGTCCTCAGTGAGTCCTTTTTAGAAACATTTGAGAGAATAGGCGAGCCCAGGTAGTGGAAAAAATGGGTATGGACTTTATTGTGTAATTGAAAAATTGCAAGTAGACTAGTATTGTGACATATTTAGTATTTGAGTTTAGCGTTATTTTTTATCAAAAGGTTTTGCACTCCCCAAATGGGATCCTGGATACGCCTATTTGATGATTTCTAGCAATTCAAATATAACAATAATCTTGTAATAACAATGACCGGCAAGTATTTTTCTGATTAATTTATTTAGGTCGCGTGGTTTAATAAGCACCGTACTTGCTCGAGAATCATTGAGGTTTAATGTTACTATTTGGGCCTCCCTTTTATCGTGATTAACCATCGCCACCACCTATTGTGTACCAAAAATATTGCTTGATATGGTACCTCATTTTGTATCCCTAGTGACAGAAATTACGGACAAAACTATTGCATTGTCCCTACTCAGAAAGAAAAAGCCATCTGAACAACCGTTTAGAACATGGGTAGGTTGTTACTCCTTAGTCTTCTCCCTAGGTTTTAGTGACCTGTGCCATTTACGTGAATGAATTTGAATTATATATACATATCTGTCATCACATATTCAATTCCTACTCAATGTCTATCGATCACTGTTGATTAAATTTCAAACGTTTGGAATATATAAGAGGGCCCAGCATGGCAGCTGATGTTGGATACAATACGAATACCTCTTAAGATTGTTGTCACTTTTGGCCCCTCCGTCTTTCCGCCACTATTATACCGATTATATACATTCCGTTTTTTTATAGAGAATGCAGATTACATGTAAGATAACTAAAACTCGTTACTACCGGTATTTCCTGAATAATTTGTCCTCACGAAAAAACTCGGTGATCGAGGGTCAAGATATCTATCTGACAATAGTTCGGCGGTGGTCGGTGGTGACGAAATATAATTGTTCCCGGCTTGGCCCAACTATTATTATCTGGTAGCCGGTGTAGTCCGTGCACGTGCAATAATGGTTAAGGTAGGCATCCGCATCAACTCCATTTGCACCGTTCATGGAGTAAAATTACCCGCTTGACCAGCAATGCTGATGGACTTTAGAAAACACATATTGTTATTATAGGCGATAATGGGAATTCGGCTAAACGGTATTTGCACACGTATAGCATCGAATTCTGCTTTTCATAATTCTTCGGAACCCTCGTAGGTCCTTGTGTGCGTTGTCAAAATCTGTTATTGAGCAGTGCCTCGAGACACCATGTTTCGTGGTACGATTGCCAGTTCCCGTGCGTGCCCCCCCCAAAAAAACATGGAAAGGACAAAAGTTTTATTATTCCGGTGGCGGGGGCCCACCCGCTTATCTCTCCTTTTTATCGGACCCCAGCCCTCTATCTTCCATTAAAACCAAACGCGGTTAATTTGTGATGTTGTTATACGCCCGCCCCCGCATTCCCCCCTCCCAAACCCCCGGGTGTTTTTTTTACCCGGTTGTGATGTTTGTATTCAGAGCGCAATATGTCTCATTTTTGCATTATTAGAGCGAAATGCTTTTTCTTATTTGATTTGGACCAGAATTGCTAGTGCTGATATAATTCGTGAAGTGTAATGTTTAGATTAGAACTTCATAAGACAAGAGCTGTAGTCAAAATAGCGGTGCGATTAAATACTTGATTTTAGTACTAAGACAAAAGACCAATTCGTTGGGAACACCCGTGGCGGCCTAAATAAGCCAGGTGAATCCTCGAATAGTGCCATTGTGGGTGCATAATGATTCCGATCCTCCGAGAAAATGATTAGCAGAGGACATTCGAAAGGTCATATCCGGGACTCCGATAAATTAAATGAGCAACGCTGGAATTAGACGCAGCAGCCCAGATATTGGGCAAATCAACCAAATCTCTAACGCTATGGGGAGTAAACGGGGAAGCAGCGGGGGGGGGGTGCGGAAGAGAACACCAAGACAGTCTCCCGAGGAGAGACCCAGCGTTGTCATCAGGACATCCCTAATCGTCGGAATGATAGGATAATGTTCGCCTCGGACGAGTAAGGGCATATTGGAAAGAGGATTTACTCGAAATTATCACCAGGAGTGCGTCCCCGGTGTCTCCGCAACTTCTGTAGGGTGGTGACGCCCTTGTCTCCAACTTAAATATAGCGTGAGCGTGAAGAATAGAATAATAAGCATTTGTAATCCTCGGAAGTGAGACAGGACGATCTCACAACCACGAAGAGGTACATAATTTGGTGCACAATAGAGTGCCCCAAGTTAGAATTCACGTGTGATCCAGCGATTATTCATTATATTAAACGTTTGAACCAACTCAGTTCGCCTTCACAAAGCATCACTGAAGCTTAAAAACAATCAAAAACTCCTCCACAATGTCTCTTTTAACCAGTTACCAATGGATAATATTTTAGCGAGCCAGCGTGGGGGTGGGCGCAAGTGGGTGGGCGGTTGTGCCTAACCGTTAACTCCACCACGGCATCTGATTACGAATTTGGTTTTCTGTGGTGTGGTAATATTGAGTTCCCACATTCAAATGATAAATTTCGGCGACTAGTAATTGAATCGTGTGATCACAAATGTCCACAGTCTGGCTCCATCAAACATAGCTCCAGTTGTAATCCGATTTCCCTGTGATAATATGTGCGAGAAAACTGCTGCAATTCTACTTCAATTTTTGTCATTTGCTTTATCGGCAATGGACCAGCAAGAGTACTAGTATGAAGACCCTGAGATGCTATTACTTGGGTATGCCTCAGCCAAGTATTTCGATGTCGTGCAGCACAGATGTTAGCATAAGACTCAGTAGACTTCTCTACGCCTTCACAAGCCTCAATCGGACAATACTTTGGAGACCGTTTTTTTGCGTGCACTGGTGCGATCGGGGACGAAGCACAAATCTAAAACTGGCTTGGGTTATCTTAAGAGGACAAGAGAGTAAATGATTTTGGCATGCGCAGCACGTTCCGGGAGGGGGGAGAGCCGCGCAGCACATGGGTGGAGAGAATATTTAAATAGAATGCTACTTTCGTTGATATTCTTTACTAAATTATCATTGTTCGTTACAGGTCTTCGGCACCTCGTTCTAGACGCGCTGATTTTCGATCCAGTGACTTAGTGAAGGCATCGGACGAGTTATCCAGTTTCCATAGCTAACATTAATTACATTTTGACCTTCTTTGCACCCTCAGTTTTTAGGGTGACACATTTCACTCTCCCTTCATATAGATATTACATTACAAATATACAAAATGGAACTGAACAAACGCAGCCCAGGATAGTTGGGCCAGGTTACACCTTGCGAGGAGTTATTTTTCACCTTGGTTATACTATGTATTTTGTTCACGATAGCACAAGGTATATATATATATATATATATATATATATATATATATATATATATATATATATATATATATATTAATATTCACACAATAATGAATGTTCAATTTAAAGTTGTATCATTTCAATTTATCGAACAAAATTGGTAAACAAAAATGTCAAGATAGCGTAACTAGCTTGTTAACTTTTTGACATTTTTTTTTAGCTTATTAAAATATAAAGCCATTACTTCGAAAATGTCTAAGCTCAACAAACACAAGTTCAATATAAGTCAGTGTCACACATATTGCAATCTAATATCCACGGTTGACCAGAATGTGATTTTAAACAACAGTTTTTCAAGATCTTGCAATATACTTTGATAAATGAGATGCACCAGTAAGACACCATAATCAGCGAAGGACAAGCGAGCCCTAAAAACGTCTGTCTGCACCTCGCCAGAGCTGCGCGTCTTCTCCTCTGCAGCGGTCAGAAGATTGTCCTGTCCAGAAGACAGTAACTGTTCATAATGTGATCCCTCTCGCCCTGTCAGCGCGCTGATAGGGCGAGAGGGATCACATTATGGACAATTACTGTTTGGCGACGACGCTAGCGAAACATAGCGGCGCGTGAGGGAACTAACGCTGCTGGCCCGGACTAGGAAAGGCGGCCGGGACTGTGCTGGACGGCCGATTGTTTAGCTTTACCCCTACGGCTGCAGTTTGCACTCCTCGGGGCAGAAGCTCAAGTTAATAACATAATTGATTGAATGGGGTTATATGATGGTGAAGACAGCTCGTCAATCGGATATGGGATTCCAAAGATATGAGCTTTTGAAAAGCGCTCGGTCGGGCCGGGCCGGGCCGGGCCGGGCCGGGCCGGGCCGGGTTGGGTCGGCCGCTTATATGTGATACAAATTCCGTATTCAGTGATGACTCGCTTGCGCTTCGCGCTCGCTTGTAATTACATCACACCAATAAGTAAGTGTTTTTAAAGAATGTGACGTGAAAAATAGTAATACAATTTAGTGTAGGTATGGTTTGCAAAATGTAAAGTAATGACAATGGTTGAAGTCTGCGCTTATCAATAATACAAAAGGGACAAAAAATAATATGTTGTCTGTCAACAATTTGTCTTTTTGGTATGGTTGAACATGCTTTCTCATAAAGGATGATTAAATATCTAAAACAATTTAGTATAAATTACATTATATATATAACATTGCATAAATAACTGTGTATCTGACAATGTTGCACCACGCAAATCACATTTTGTTTTCTCTCAAAAATCCTTCAGTTAAGGGAACTATAGCCTAATTGCAAAAGAAATTCAAGCTCTGCAAGCGCAGATGTGATAAAAAACATTGCAAAATCAACATTGGTTGCAATACATAGACCAGGTGGAAAAAGTAAGAATTCTGTACTCATGTTTGTACAACGTTAACGATTCAATTTTGAATGAGCAACAATACATACTGGTAGTAATAACAAGCGATCTATACAAGCACATATAGGTATTTGGTTAAGACCAAATACCTATATGTGTTGTCTTCGGATAACTAAATTATTTTCTACTCAGGATCAGCAACAGTAACAGCAATAACAACGCCAAGAACAGATTATTGTCAAAAATAACGAAACATCAGAAACAGCGATTATTAACTCCCAAAACTCTTAACTCTTCGGCAATGTGTGCTTCAAAGAAGCAATGCACATTGCACACTGCATAGCAAAGATATGCATGACACAATGGAATAGGTGAAACTAGCAGTATCCCTGCATCCACTATAAACTCTAGACTCTAGTTCAGCACTGACAACGTGGTAGCATTCATCATGTTGTATGCTGATTGGAGTCCGTTCTTCTGCAGGCAGACCAGGCCCAGACTGCACCAGACTAGAAACGCATCCAGAGCAGGCGGTATGCAAGGCAGGACAGTAGCAGCTAGGGCACAGTGCAGATAACAGCTAGCTGGTTATAGCAAGACAGACAGCATTGTAAGCAGTATCGCGAAGCTACAGCTAGTTGTACCGAATATGTTTTGAACACTGTATGATGGAGATACTTTTGGTGCCATTTATGTGGTAATAATGACATATTTTCTTAATTTCATAGGGTCAGTCAAACACATTGCTTATATGGGCAAAAGCAGGAACGCAAAGAGCGTAGAAATTTTGGATTGCATCTCATGGATTCGTTGCTAATCAAGTAAGGCTTAAAATAAATTTTTCGACTCTCGACTTTTTCGACTTTTTCGACTCGTTGGCACAGAATAACTTTAAATGTTTTTTATATGTTTCAGAGTCAAACAATTGGCGCCTGATTGAAAGCAATACAATTCATTACCTCAATGAAATTATGCACTGTGGAAGATCATGCTGAGCAATCCAATGCAGTAACTACGCAGTCCAATGCAGTAACTACCGTGCGGTGGCTCCCACGTGTCCATAGTGGTCCCCGTTCCCATCCAATAACTACCCAATCACTGCTACAGGCTCGTGCGTGTCTATGGTCGTGCCCGGCTCCATACAGTAGCTACCATGCAGTCTCAGGCTTGTGCGTGTCTGTATCTGGTCACCGGAGCGTTTGTATCTGGTCACCGGACGTCGGGGCGGCAGCTGAAAGTGGCGAGCGTAATGCGAGAGAGACAAGCCGCGTGTCGCGCCCAGGTAAGGCGCCAGCACCCCGCCCCAGGTAAGGCGCCAGCACCCCGCCCCAGGGCGGCAGCTGCTAACAGACAGCGAGCGTCGCCGCAGCAGCGGGCGGGGGGGGGGGCAGCAGGGTAGCCGAGGTGAGGGTGAGGGTGAGGTGAGGTGAGGTTGAGGTGAGGTGAGGTGAGGGGAAGCGAGGTGAAGGTGAGGTGAGGTGAGCGTTGAGGTGAGGTGAGAGAGGTGAGGTGAGGTGAGGGTGAGGTGAGGTGAGGCTGAGGTGAGGTTGAGGTGAGGTGAGGTGAGTGAGGGAAGCGAGGTGCGTGAGGTTCAGCCCGGGTCAGGTGAGGCGGCGACACACGTACGCAGCACAGAGAAAGCGGACTCGCCGGCGGCCTGGTCGGCTCACAGCGCGGCACTGACGGCGGTGGTCGGCCCCGTCCCGTCCCGACCCGGCCGGCCCGCTCTGCCCTGCCGCTCTGACATCGATCTCAGACCAGGCCACCAATCGGCACTGCCTCTGTCCACCGCCGCTCCACCGGCCGGCCCGCCGCCCAGCTCACCCTTCAGGGCCCACCGCTACTGAGCCGACCCCCGCCGGGGTCCCGCGGGACCGGGCGGCCCCGATCAGCGAGCATCTCTCCCCCGTGGCCCTGTGATCTGGGCTAACCACTCAGCGTCGGCAGAGGCGTGCACGGACGACGCGATCTACTATGTTTGATTGTTTGCCGGGCGGAGTCGGCTTTCTCCGTCTGTATCCACCGCCACCACCGCCCGCCGCCCGCCGTCCGCCTGTCCGGATCATCTCGCCCGGCTAACCGGCTTATCCCGCTCCGTGTCTCTCACTGAAACTCAATCTGCGCTGATCCTGATCCTGATCCGCTCCGACTCCTTCTCCTCACCACAGTGTATTGCACGATTGTTTTATCCCACCTGTATCTCTTATCTTGCCGGCATAAAAAATGCTGGCAAGATAAGAGAAACAGGTGGGACAAAACAATGGTACAGTCACTGTGGTGAGGAGTAGGAGTCGGAGCAGATCAGGATCAGGATCACTGATCACTGATCAGCGCAGATTGAGTTTCAGTGAGAGACACAGGAGCGGGATAAGCCGGTTAGCCGGGCGAGATGAGCCGGACAGGCGGGTGGCGGCGGTGGCGGCCGATACAGACGGGGAAAAGTTCCACGTCAAAACTTCTAATGCAAAACTTCTAACGTCAAAACGTCCAAGCAAAATTTCAGTAGGAAAAACTTATATGCGTCAAAACTTCTAACAGTCGAAACTTCTAAAGAAAAGCCCTGCAGACAAAAACAAACTTCTAATGAACTAACTTCCAATGCAAAAACTTACAAGCGTCAAATTTTTCAAAACAAAAACTTATTAACGTCAAAACTTATGAGCGTCAAAACGTACGACACAATTTCCAGAAGACAAAACTTCTTAAGGGATTAATCGGGTTTTTCCCCAGAATAATTGAGTTACATGTATATACGTACTTTTTAAAGCTGGGTAGAAGGCCAGGTTACCACATTTTTTGGAAAATGCTCTTCTTTACGTAAGGACGTTTCAAAAGTGTTTCGGTGATAGCGCACGGCGTACTTTTTTGCAAGTACTTGCTGAGGTAATAGACCGCCGGTCCTACTTACACCCACTTACGCCCGGCTATGGCCGCCAAGGATAGAGATATTAAAAGTGGTGGACATGTAATCCCCCGATCAAGTCTCGTTATCACGATACAAGTCTTGAATAATGTCAAACAGTTAAACGCTGAATATTGCTGAAATAATGGATTAAAAAAATGCGCAACGAGGTCACTCTCATATGTCTTAAACCGTGTTTTAAGCACATACAACCTGCAAAAGAGTGCATTTCCTTCCAGGACGGAAACTTCGTATAATCCCTTTAAGGGAACTAACTTCCAAATGCAAAACTTCTTAGCGAAACCCTTTAAAGGGAATAGTTCACCCTTTAAAGGGAGTGTGCCTACTTCTTTTGAAATGTTCAAATATCTCTTTTTATTACGGTAAGAAGCTACCTGCTTTGATTATTGGGTTTACGGATAACATTCACGAAGTCTGGAGCCCCTTTAGTTGAATTTTTTACTTATTTTCTGTTTTTGCATTGTTTTGTTTCAAAACTCAAAACGATCGTCCTATAACTAGAGTAGCGACAAATGTTACTTAATGGCGACTGGCCAGAGCTAACAATATATGCTAGCGTTGTAATTTAGAGGCAATGGCTTCTAGTTGCGAAAGCCTCTCTGGCGACTATATGATAATTTAATCTTCTGCCGAATGTGATTGGCGACGTTTGGAATTATCTCAGCAACTAAAGTGATTCTTGGGGAATGAAGTACATGGGCTAAATTCAGAAAAATATGTTCTACAGACCTAGTGTCAACAACTACCACATGACCAATGTGAGTAGGCACACCTCCCTTTAACATAGGGTTTTGAGTTGGAGATAGCCAAGTTGGTGGTGCATGCTCGAAAATGATTGTGACGCTTTTCCCATTTTTCCAAGAAAACCTCTTTAATTATGTAATATTCAGGTCTAAAAGTCGGGACCGGGTATACCGGTAACTCCAATCGCTGATTGGGCTGATTTTGGCTGAGTTGACGTTATGATTATGACGCACAAGATGACGTAAGACTTTGGGAAGTGGTAAGTGCTGGACAAAACATACTGTTTTCAGTACTTCAATTCTTTTATTGGCAAGAATGCACTTTGTCAAGGTATGTTATGCATAGTGATTTTGGATGTTTACATCTTCTCAAAATTTTTTAAACAACGTTTCTGTAGTGTAATGCGTAGCGTTCAGCGCTGGCCTGAACGTTCTCGACTCGCGTAACAAAAATTGTTGATCTGTCCCCCACTCCACCCGAACCGCCACCTCGTACCTAGCAGTACGCGCGTGCCGCTGTTTGATTGGGCCGCCCGCGGCGCAGACGCCCGCTGAGTGATAGGAGCCGACCGGCGAGACCGGTACGGCCAGTGACCGTGTAGACCGTGCATGACCTTGTGACCACATAATCCAGACGGACGCCCCATAGCACGGATAGTGAGTGACGGTGAGGACATTACACTTTCATAGTGAATCTAATAGGTGACAAATACCTGACTTAAAGCAAGGTACTCGTGTGGTTTTGCAAAGCGTTGTATTTTTCCGGCATTTCAACAAGTACTCGGCAAGTACCACCCTGTTACGACAACGATCCCTCACTAAATCAAATGACGTTTTGTGCTTCTCAGCCAGCTGATTTTCGCATTACTTTGAGGAAAAATCTGAATTATCACACCAAATAAGTGACATTTTAATTTGCTTTTTCCGCGTAAATATAGGTTTCTTTGACTTACTAGTAATATAATACTTAATTTCTTGCTCCTCTTCATCATTTCTGAGCTTTTTCTCATTTTTTTTCAAGGTGAACTATTCCCTTTAAGTAAAAACTTCCAAGCAACAATACTTCCAATAATCAAAAATGTTGTGCCCAATCAAGATATAAAGTTATCTGTGCCTGAGGCTATAACACGAAAATCACTTGATGGATGAGGCTGCAAATTTCACAGCGTCAATCGACGGCCCAGATGACCCCAAGCATATTTTCATCGAACTATGAGAAGTAGGGTGTTATGTTTTAGTCGATCTGAAGTTGGCTGAACTGGAAGACCCAGGTCACGTGACCTTGAGGTCAAGAAGCAACCTGTAGAGGTCATTTGTCACGTATCATTTAATGCAGCTCGACGAGGCAAATATAATGCTGTTCAGTTAAGCTCTCAAGCACTTTTCCGTGCAAAATTATTATAAAATACTTGCTGGTGACCATTATTTTTCCGAATTAAAAAGTAAAATTTAGAGAAAGCCTATCTCCAATATTATTACTATCGAAGGCTTTTATATTGAAACCAATCCAGGCAAGGAAAATCATCACAAATTTTAAGTGGTCACATTATGCAAAAACGTGATTTTATTGAAAATTGCGTTGTAAAATTTTACAATTATAATTTTTTGCAAAAATGTTACATCTAATTAACCTTTGGTTTATTATGATTATTATTATATACAGGTTTAAATAACTCCCATAATTTAGATGGTAGATATCGCCCTTTGAAAATCAAATATTTGAGCATAATCGAATAATGCCTAAAGATATAACTGGGAAAAAATACGGATAAGGCTGAAAATTTCACAGCGTGAATCTACGGCCTAGATAACCCCAACACGCAGTTAAGAAAAAATATGAGATGTAGGGTGTTATGGCATGTCGATCTGTCATGTAATGTCCCAGTGTACTTCAGCTCAGGCACTGACAGTCTGCCCCCAAATGCAACATTTTGTTTGGACAAATGCTAACATAGGTTATCATTCTTGTCTTTTAAGACATGATGAATCTTCCACACCACCATGATAGAGGGCGACACCGGCGCATGTCGTTGGAGTGTGCTGGCTTCCGCAAGAGATATGTAGAACAGAAACATCTTCTGCTTGAAGCTGTACTGGTGTTGCGACGCAGGCCTACTTCCACAGGATGGACAGACTTTGTTGGTGGACAGACTTTCAAAGGAAGTACTTCTGTCGTTAAAAGTAATTTCTTAGAAGTTGTGTCGGTACACCTGTTCAGTTTGGTCCCATTTTTATGATTGCTTGTGTAAAGCGTGTGGAATATATAATTTATGCATTTTTTTTTCTCTCAGCATTTTGCTGGTTTATGGTTGTGACTTCCATGTGGTCAATGCATTCAATTCCTTGTGCATGCCTTTCTGTGTTCTCTGGGAGTTAATTGGTAAACAGTGATGGTGAAAAATATAAAAGATATATGTGCAGAGTGCAGACAATCATTGTTGATATTGATGTTGTTAACACATTAGTATGCTCCATAGAACCCGATTTTCTCTCAGAAAACAAACAAAGCATAATAATATATATTTACACATTTATTCATCTTGAGGATGACATGTAATATTCTTCATGGTCGTCAGCTGTCATTTAAGTTACATGCTTTTGTTGGTTACCCATTATATATATTTTTTACTGTAAAATGCCAAGATTTATATATTGTTAAATAATTACTTCCATCTTCGTTCTTAAAGGAAATTAATAAACGTTTCCCATACAAAATAAAGTTATTCCTTGAAATCAACAGACGAGACAAAAATATATTGCAAATTCATCAAATTTTGCCTAAAAATATTTCTACCAAAATATACCTCAAGCTAAAGTTGATAAGCACTCCACACTTTCAAGGACCATTGACCGGTACTTGCAAGCTGCCTGCAAGTATTTTTTGATCTCATTAAACTGCGAGCTTTTCTTACTTTGTTTCCTTACGCAATTGAGCTAAGCATATATTTTGAATTCTGCTTGTTTCGATAATACGACCGTCGATACTATAGGTAAATTTGATAACCGTTGAATAACCAAGGAAATAAAATAAGCAGTTTATTTTGGCTACCTATGTTGGTCTTGTTGTGCTGTTTTTTAAATTGTTTCATTATTTTTCAGCATCACAAGTTTGTATAACTTTGTATCTGGCTGTACACAACACTGTGGCTTATATCATCAGGGCAAAAATAATTTCCCCGCCCCCCAAAAAACTCCACAAACAATAAAGCACTGTCAATTAAATCCGAAATTCAACTTGGCCACCCACGACGGTCTAATTAGTGTTGGCGAATGTTTCAGGGACATTGTCCAGCGTTGAACAAATTTGAAACACCGGAACCAGATATGGTATGCTTCAAACAGTGATGGGAAAACACTGCTCATGGTTTCGAAAGAAGTATATTTGTATTCGTTTAATTTGTTTAATATTGCAACATTAAATAATGTATTTTTTAACAATATCATTGAAATCATTGACCCTATCCTCGTATTATATTCAAGAAAATACAACTTTAAAACTACTTGTTTATTGATATTTCAGACGCAGGCCTTTTCAAAATTACATTTATGAATATACAATGTTCACATAAGAATAATATAAAATCACTGAACTCTATAAAGCGCATTGGCCGCAGGACTGGTCTAATGACGGTGGCCATATTTGTAATCACAAGAGCAGTCGGCGGCCTGTGTATAGGCGGGCGGGCACACCAGCTGACATTTAACAATATATTGAGCGAACTACTAAATATGACTACCACCACAATGTTCCAAATTGAATGTAAAATGATTCTAGGATTTTATTTTTATTTTTTTTTGCACGACAAAATATTTTCTTCTAAAATTATCCTGCATTCAGTTTGAAACATTGGGGTGGTAGTAATTTTTGCGCTACCGCAAGTAGTTCGCTCAATATATTGTAAAATGTCAGCCTGGGTGCCCGCCCGCCTGTCCTTTAACACAGGCCGACGACTGCTCATGTGATTACCAATATGGCCGCCGTCATTAGACAACTCGGCCAATGGGGTCGCACCGGCATAGCCACCCTGTGGATAAAATATATGCACCACATTCGTCGCCTGCTGATTCAATTTTGCCTCATTCAAATACATATCGTGACAGACATTTCAACTATCTTCACTATTTCAGAAGTCATTTCGGTCACAGTCGCGTCGGCCAAGTACATCATCAAGCATGTTACACATCAACCATTTTACATAAACATAACATTAACACGTCATACATATTAAACGTTCATACGAGTACATAACAACAAACACATTATACAACACAAACCCTACACTACACGCATAATAGGCCACGATGATCCCTGGGAATTTAAAGCTGGTGCTCGACTCCTAATGATGATACTTTCTGCGATCTTTCTATCTGGATGATCCTGAGCTCTGTACACAATATTGAGATCTAATAGGTCCGAATTTGTACGAATTTCGTCCTGGTTGTGCTCGTTTGGAAAATGATCGCCGAACGGGGTGTTTGTCGTTTTGTTGATAGCGTCACATACTACAATGATAATAGATAATAGATAGGATACAATGATTTTACAATGATAGCTCATTGTACCGCCAAGCGGACTACGGTACGCATGATTCCCCTAGATATTCCCTACCTTTCTTCCCCCTGTGTTGACATAGCTACAAGCGAAATTTCATTACACTACGTTATTTTGTGTACAATCCCCTTGGAAATCCGGACATAAATGGAACTTGCGACCCCCTGGACAACTAGGCTTGCAAATGAAGACCTCACAAGAGCTGTTTTTAGTTTGTTATCGTTCCTCGAAGCTACACGTACTCATAATTTTGACTTTCTTATGATATGTTTGACTTTCCACAGGAGGTGTTCATCTTTATAAGGCAAAGTTAGAAAACCGTCCTCTGTACCCGCCCTCCTTCCCTTTCCTCCCCTTCCCCTACCTCTCTAGTCACCCCTCACCCCTCTTCCCTCCTCTCCGCTCCCCCTCCTGGCCCTTAATCATTGCACTTCTCTAAGTAGTCAAAGTTTTATTTTGTTGAATATAATACGAGGATAAGGCCAATTATTCCAATGATATTGTTAACGCTTAACATGTTTCTTGCAGCAGCTTTGAATACTATTTTTTCTTCTTCAATTCTTAAATTTGTATTAAAACACTGCTATACCATAACGGAAGCCGAAGGAAGTGTTGTTATGAAATATCAGATGATGATTTCCCTTTAAAATAATCATACAAACTAGGCATGTTTGATTGGTAAATATAGTACAATATATTCTGAAATTCTCACACCTCATCAGTTATGCCACCATAAGGCAAAATAACGGAGCATCAGGGTCACTGAATAAGATACCTAAGCATTATGTATGCAATTACTCGGACTTAAACATACTACTGCTCCTCCAGCCAAAATACCACTGGGATTTTGATTGGTTGTCAAGCCCAAAAACTTGAAAATGCTTCAAGTTGAAAACCAACCAAATAAACAAGCATTAATTCAATTATATACAGCCTTGTCTTGTTACATCAGCTACAAGTTATGAAAAGGTTGTTATTTCTTACTAGCATGTACCTCCACCTATTTTTCACTCATCACGTTTCGAAGCAATGCCCTATAACGGAAAGTATCTAAAGCCTAGATAACCGAAGTAGTTTCGAAGGATTCCTAGTTACCGACAAATGAACACACCTTTCAGCTCGCACTTCAGACTTGAGTTTTTATGTCCGTCAAGTTAGCAACGTTTTTGTATACGAATTCAGCGACGAGTTCTGATTTGGCTCAAAATCAGTAATTAGGTCAATCTTGCCAAGATATTCACAAACATGCTATCAGTTTTTCGATATCTGACCTAGTTTGACCTCCAAGGGTCATCAAAGTTCACGAAACGGTGTACGGTGTTCACGATACCGTTTCGTGAACTTTGATGACCCTTAGAGGTCAAACTAGGTCATCTATAGAAAAGAACCGATGACATGTTCGTAATTATCTCGGCAAGATTGACCTACATACGGAAATTGAGCCAAATCGGAACTCTTCGCAGAACTCGTATACGAATACGTCGCTAACTTGACGGACATGCAAACTCCAACTTTTAGTGCGATCCCACCCTTGTTTTGAAATAGTTGCGCTAATTCGACAGCAAACAGTGCAAGCTGTATGGGAGCGGCCGTCATAAAATTAGTGCTGACTGCTGAACACAATCGGGATCAACGTTTTGGAGTCAGAAAAAATGCTTTGCCGATACATTACTTTAGGGCAAGTTTGAGCATGAGCATACATGATTGTTAATTCCCAGCATTCATTTAAATGGACACTGTTCAAGGTAAAATTTGATATGCTAAAGAACAATCAGACCTGATTAGCAATATACAGTCATTTTGTAATTCGCACCCAGTCGCCCAATATCATCGTTCAAAGTTCAGTTTTCTTCCAGCCAATGACCTTGACGAGTCCCCCATCACTAAGTGCCAAAATCAATTAATTGCAGCGTTGTACAACAATTGTAAGTAGTTATATTTTTTGCTTAAGCATTCTGACGAAATTTGGAATGTCAGAAAGCATGTCATGTCTTAGTATGCCTGATATAAGCCCAATAAATGGCATAAATACAAATATTGTTCCCGAAGGAATTTTGACCTTTCCAAGGGAGTTTGATTTTCCACCATTTATGAAGTTTTCCGACCGAGGTATTTTGCTGCTGATCGGTCCTCCGATTCTGGAGATACCAAATTTAAAGGCGTCAGTTCACGTTTCCATGGTAACAACTCAAGTGCGGCAGATGCGCCAGATTCATTTCATGCAGTTAACAGGAACCACAATGTATAAGTGCATCACCGCCTCACCCAATGGCAATCGCGTCAGCTGACGGTTGGTCAGTTGCAATGAGCTTGAACAGACGCTTCCATATACGTAGTGGTGAGTATAAATCGTAAACACTTTTTCGATTCCTATTTTTTGCGCTGCTTGGGTGAGCCTTTGATAGCGATTATTCATCATAAGTGGTCCTTACGCCTTGTTTAAACCGGTTTTTGCGATATCAACCGAAATAGGCAGTGTCCCTTTAAGCTGCTTTTAGAAATCCTTCCGAGGTCCCCCTTTACAATATCTATGAAATTCATGCGGGAAATGATTATGGGTTAACCCGGCAGTCACTGGGGTATATTCTGTAACACGAGTCACTGGGGGGGGGGCCGGTAGCGCCCCCTCCCACCTCACGGAAACCAATAAAAAACAATTGCGCTGAATTAAACGACAATCGATAGCTCAAGGAAATTGTTTCGGACGCAAAATAAACTGTGTTGCCCTAGAGGTCACTTGTGACGTACACAGGTCAGTTCAAAGGTCAAAATCTAGCCATTCCAGTTCTATAAGCTTATAATTTCCCCATTCGAAGCCTATTGATATGCAACCATATAAACCAGAGTGCTCTCAAAGGTATGCATAGCACATCTCAGATGAGGTCTTGAAATGGAGAATTTCGACAAAAACGTCAAGGTCAAGGTCAGGTCACATAAGTTACATGTCAAAAAATATACGAAAGTCAGTGCAAAGTCATGCATTTACATACCATTTTACGTGCAAGAACTCGAATATTGATGCTAATTTTACCACCTGACTTAATTTACGTGTCCCAAGTAGAAGGTCAAAGTAAAGGTCAAAAATTCATGCACAGAAGTCGAAAAATTTTTGAAGATTGATAAATCTACAAACATTAATGGACCTGTATATTGTTTACAGACTGGTTTGTCGTATATTACAAATAATGAGTGATCGTGACCCCTTTATTTGTGTAAATTGTATCTGTACAAATGGAAGAGACTAAAAAGCAAAATTTCTTAAAATTGTGGAACGAGTCAGTAAAATTTACCCTTAAAAATACCTAAATCTCATCACTTAGTCAAAATATATATATCAATTTTAAATTAGTAGTGTAATACTTAAAACCTATATTACTATTCTTTGAAATATTTTCTTAAATTATCTTCCAAGATTTTATTTCCCTCTAGGTTTATGGCTTAAATAAAAGGTATTATTTTTGAAATTTTTGGGGTCAAAACATTTTTTTCTTCTGAAAAATACGAGATTTCCATGTTGTAGCCCTTGACAATAGCTATCTTCTCACGTTTTCAGATTCCGTTTTGTCTACTACATGGCATTTGAACGGTCTCCTAAAGTTTAGCTGATTTTGGTGTTAAAATATTGTGTAGTGCCTCACTAATTTAGCTCTATCTCCCAAAAAAATCTGACAAAATTTGAGAAAAAAGGAAAGTGTAAAAAGGATTCCCGGTAAGGTATTAGACGTTTGGCGTTGATATATAAATTATTTCGTGAGTTATTCTAGATATTCCTCAGGGAGGGAGGCTAAAAAAGCCCCCCCCCCCATTGACTCGCGGGTTAACACGTAAACATCGATAGTGATAGTCATTTTATTATCTGAATTTATTTGAGAGAACTTTATGTCAAGCTCAGTTCAATGCATGGTTGCATAAATACCAGTAAGACGCCATAAACGGC
This sequence comes from Semibalanus balanoides, assembly GCA_014673585.1. NCBI lineage: Eukaryota > Metazoa > Arthropoda > Thecostraca > Balanomorpha > Balanidae > Semibalanus > Semibalanus balanoides. The sequence goes on from VOPJ01011533.1 coordinate 45,915, forward strand.
GAAGGACGAGCGAGTCCGAATAAATCCGCGTCAATTGAAAACTCCGTCCAGCGAGGTTCCCCCGTCTTGAATGCAAAGCGTCGACCTGCGCAATTTAATTATTTTCGCTATGTTTTTTTTGTCGGCCCCGTCGCATGTAATAGATCCGAACTAAATCGATACTTTGAAACTAAATTTAGGTTTTGGAAAGCGTTATTTCCACAATGTAAATGCAATTATAAGCTTTCACCTTATTTTTAGGAGAAAAATGATCATTTGGCTGGAGTCCCGAGAAATGAAGATGGATTTGGAAATTAGCTGCTGTACAGTCTGCATCGATATTTTATCGTCTGCACCCTTTTGGTTTTGAAGCTACGGCGGTGATGTTGAGATTGGTTTGTAATGAAGAAAATGTTTATAGAGATCAGTCAATAAGAATATAGCAGGGCAGAATTTAACAGCGAAATACTGCGATTTAACGAGAGCCTCAGTTTTGCATGCATTGTTAAGAGACGGTACATTGTCTACACACTGGTGTTTGTTGCATCGCTTCACATGACCCAAGAGTGCTGGAAGCATCTCATTTAAAGTGTGAAGACGTCATTCGGATAACTATGAGAGATTTGCGGCTGAATTGTATAGCCAGTAAACTGATGCACGCTACCACGCACCGCCTGATCACACAGTAGTGCAACGCTGGGCGGATCGTATTTCTCGTACGCATCTGTGTAATTCGACCCGTGTCTTTGCACTTTAGAGTTGCCGAGATATCAGGTCGGGATATTGCAACGTATGTTTCGTAGAAGGTAATTTTCGTGGACGCTTAGACAGAAGGCCGAGGACTGCACAGTGCGCCCAACGTGAGCAGTTTACCCAGATTTTTACCTGTTGCAAACAATTGCCAGAGGTTGTGGTCCTCCAAACCTCACACTAAAAGTGTAATTAGCTTTATTAGGTCCAACGTTCTAGAAGATCACAGCTACAGCAGGATAATACTTTCTGACAACGCCTGACGCAAAGTCGAGCGAAGTGTCGACCGCGCCGTGGACTGAACCCATTCACAGATATAAAAAAACATGTTCAATAATTTCATAATGCTCCAGGTAGGCATGGGGCTATCAGATTGGGCGAGAAGGACCGGCTTGGTCAATCGGGAGAGATGCTGGGGTTCAAAGATTAGTAAGGTTCTGACCAACGTCGCGGTCGGGCCCGCCGGGGAATTCCGGGCCAAAACTATAGTGATGAGAAAAATCCACGAGCAGCCCGGTATTGAATGAGGACTGCAGCTCCGCGCTTCGCGCTCGCTCGTAATAAATTCAAAATTGATAAATATAAATGAAGAAGGCATATTTCTTGACGATTTTTGCGTCAGATATGCAGTGGTGAGGTGCATATTTAGTTTGTAGCTGGTCGTGGTAATTAAGAACAAAAGCAAAATAATTCCTAACAACACAAATACGTTAAGGGTTACACATACTTAAGAAGCCAAAAGTCAACCAAAAATGATGATATTGATTTGAAATTCGATTTCGAAATTTTCCGTATGTGCCATGTGGTTCTCTCATAAATATTATTTTAAGTTATTTTGAGGACATTTTGTTACTTCGGGAGTGGAATCCCAGATGGCCACTTTGTATCTTTTCTTGTTCTATATAACCTTTTCATATTTTGATTGCAATTTGGTAAAAATATAGCACTTGAACAGTCTGTTTAAGTTCAGCTGATTGTTTCGTCAACATCGTGTGTAGTGACATCACTAAATTCGTGATCTTTTAAATACAAATTGTTAGCCAAAGAATCACGTTATTAGCCGTTTTCACGAGTGGATGTCTATTTGATTTACCCGGTAGTACCCGGTAGTACCGTAATATTTGTGCGCTTGGTAGTTGCACTCTAAGAGAAACACGGGCTGTTTACCCGGAGAATTTTTGGTGTCAATTGAAACCGTATAATCATTAAAACCTTTCGAAACATTAGATACCAAACATATCCGGGAAAAGCCCCGTGTTTTTAGATCTCACATGACGCCAAACCGAGGCACGTGCACATAAGATTACCGCGTAAACTACCGGGCTAAAAGAGTGAGAGAGCGCGTCGTAAAAACGACTATCGTTGCATAAAAGTCGTGAAACTGATATCTGTGAAGGTCCCACAAGTTATACGTTGATGGCACAATTAAAAATAAAAGATATTGCGAAGGTTCGTCAGAGGGGTGTAAATCGCCCCGCAGACAACGGCTGGTTATTCAAAATAGCTGGAGTTATATGCCACCAAGTAACTAAGTAGTTACTTGGTGGCATATAACTAATAAGCATAATAAGATAGTACACCTTTTCTCAATGCGAGGCGGCATCTGTTCAGCTCAATTCGGCATATCTCATTTAAACGGACAAGCAGATCGACTGATTTGACATATGATTGCAGTCTCACATGCGACTAACAACACTCCCGCGGCAAGGCATCCGCAAATCGGAACAGTGCACCGTGTCAACACTTGGGTCACTAGGTTTTCTAGACTATATGCAATGGACCTGACAGCGTGCCATTAGAAGATAGGCAAAGTTTTCAGGAGTTGACTTGGGCAAAACGTCATGTCAAGTTTCGTTTGACGCAAAATTGCAGAACGCAACATTAATGTATTGTGTCAGATAGTCTGAATGCCCTGCTAGGTCCATTGACTCCGTTCGAAAATGAACAGAAGATATTGCTTTTGTAATGAAAATGCTCAAAGTGTTCAGAAATAATGTCTAAAATCCAGATTATGCCTGACGAGTAAATTGACATGCACTATGCCACGTTCAGTTGAACAGATGCCGATTCGCATTAAGAAAAGGTGTACTATCTATAAAAAATCAGCACACTCTGCAGAACTAGCAAACTCAACACTGGGACATGTTTATAGTTTAAGGGTTATATTTAGATTGCAAATCCTGTAAATATTATATCTTAATCTAGTATTGCAAATAATAATATAATCCGTGAAACAGGCCTAATTTATTTGGTCGGAAACACGGGGCAGAAAGTGGCTCAGGCAGTCCATCAGAAAATGACAATGCATCAGACAATAGAAAAGGAGCAGCGAAAGACAAGTTCTTGGACTAGAATGATTCCAACAGTGTATACGACTCCAAGTTACCACAACATGGTTTATGTTCTGAAACTTTGACACCATAAATAGTCCGGTTGAGACCCGCCGGACTGAAGGCGTACAAATCATGAGAGTGAGGGCCACTCGGGCCACTGCTCGGTGCCGGACAGGAGGGTTGTAAATCTGCCAAAAATCCCACTCTCCCGTGCAGTCGACGACACAAAACTGGCACATTCGTGAGGACGTGAGGGACGTGAGGACGTGAGGACGTGAGGACGTGAGGACGTGAGGACGTGAGGACGTGAGGACGTGGAGACGTGAGGACGTGAGGACGTGAGGACGTGAGGACGTGAGGACGTGAGGACGTGAGGACGTGAGGACGTGAGGGACGTGAGGAGAATGAGACGTGAGGACGTGAGTGACGTAGGACGTGAGACTACTGTGAGGACATCCGTAGGACTTGTTAGAGACGTGAAGGACGTGAGGACGTGAGACTGAGGACGGGTGAGGACGTGAGGAGTAGGACGTGAACGTGAGGGACGTGAGGACGCGTGAGGACCCGTGGACGTTTGTGAGACGTTGTGAGGGACCGTCGCTGACTCGTGAACCCGAGGCTGTCAGTGATATATTCTCAAAATGGAGCGAGGGAAAGCGAACTATATTTGTATTTCTTATTAAATGGAAATTGGAAATTGATATGCAATCGAACACCGGTGTAACATTATCATTAATGCATTAAAAATGTTTTGGGATGGAATTCGTGTAAGGTGAAAAGTGTAGTGTTTCTGAAAGAGCAGAAAATTCAGAAGGCCAGTCGCATGCTTATAACACGGGTGGAGTTTCTTATAATTTAAATAGTGGGGCCACCGTCCCACCAACGTTTTGCTTTGCACCACCAGCATTTGTCAGATTTGAGGGTTTCCTGAAGTTAATATAGCAATTTTTCACTTTAACTATGCAAAACAACCAGGCTTGCGATATTTTGCCTTAACAACTTTTTCCTTAAAGGGAATAGTTCACCTTGAAAAAAACGAGAAAAAGCTCAGAAATGATGAAGAGAAGCAAGAAATAAAGTATCATATTAAGTGTAAGTCAAAGGAAGGAGGAAAACCTATATTTACGCGGAAAAAAGCAAATTAAAATGTCAAATTATTTGGTGATTAATTTCAATTTTTTGCTTCAAAAAGTAAGCGAAATCAGCTGGGATGAGCAAGGCAACGCAACGTTCATTTACAGTGAGGATTCGTGTCGGTCTCGTTATACATGGTATACTTGCCAAGTACTGGTTGAAGATTGCCGGAAATAAACACCGTTTTTTGGAAAAACCATCACAGGTACTTGCCTTAAGTAGGATTCGTCACTATTATATTTCCACTATGGAAAGTTGTAGTGTCCGCCATCGTCGCTTCACTGTTCGTGCTCTGGGGGGCGTCCGTCTGGATATGGTCACAAGGTCATGCACGGTCTTTACACCGTCACTGGCGTACCGGTCTTCGCCCGGTTTCGGCTCCTATTCCACTCAAGCGGGCGGCTGCGCCGCGGGGCGGCCAATTCAAACAGGGCGGCGACCGCGCGTACTGGTACGAGTGGGGTCGCGTGAGTGGGGAGGGACAGATCAACAATTTGTAACCGCGAGGGCCTGAACGTTCAGACAAAGCGCTGAACGCTAACGCATACGCTACAGAACCGTTGTTAGAAAATGTGATAGAAGATTAAACATTAAAAAATCCTATGCATATCAAAAAATACCTGAAACAAAGTTTCATTCTTGCAATAAAAAGAATGAGACTGAACAGTTATGGTTTGTCCAGCACTTACACTTTCCCCAAGTCTTTACCGTCATCTGTGCGTCAATAAATCATACGTCAGCTCAGCCAAAATTCAGCCAATTTCAGCGGCGATTTGGATTACCGGGGTTATACCCAGGTCCTGACTTTTTAGGACTGAATATTTAAAAATAATTAAGAGGTTTCTTGGAAAATGTGAAAGCGTCACAAGTCATTTTTGAGCATGCGCCACAACTTAGCTATCTCAACTCAAAACCCTATGTTAAAGGTGAACTATTCCCTTTGAAAGCTCCATTCATGCTTTATAATGCCTATAGTTGACGGTCAGAAGAAAATGCCTCAGTCCAGTGCGCATCTTAACCCGCACAATGCCGGGGAGTGTTAGCCAAAGGGTGTTTAGACACCCTGTTGTGACTGAAGTTCCCAGGGGCGTAAGCAAGAATTTGGCCAGGGCGGTGGGGGGGTTCCCGACCTGATTCTAGGGCCTTGGCGCTCAGAGGCCCAAACATAAATGGAAGGGCCCGACCAAAACGGACATTTTTTTTGTAGGCTATTGGGCTTATGCAACTAAGTATGTATACATCAGTAAGCGCAAAATACAATAATTTTTTAAGCAAACGATATTCGTGCCCGGGGCGCAGGTGAATAGCCTTTGGTCCCAGGGGCCTGGATCTTACCAGTGCCGAGGCAGTCCATCAACTGGCGGCGGAAGGCATTTTTTTGGATGGGCGGCAAAGGGAAACCCAGGGCGCCCCTCGGTGCCAAAGCGACCCCTCCAAAAAATTGTCACAAGATGTTATTTTCCTCGTATTTAGGCCATTAAATATTTTACCATTGAAACGCCTTTCTGAGCGATGACCGAGCTGACGCGCTCTGGTAAAGCTAAAACAGGGGTGAAATATGAATCGGTACGGGAGCACACGTGCGCATTGACTGTGTCCCAATAATGAGTAACACATTCACTATTCAGTAGTTTTACCGTGGTAATACCCTAGTATGCATAGTCTTAGAAACATTCTGCTGAATGGAGATGTAAAAAGTAAATTTCGCTTCCCTGGGACAAACTGCATAAAATAATAGCATGCATTGAAGTGAAATACTCACATGTTTATTTATCTGCATTTTTATGTGACATATATGGTTTCAAGCTGATCATGTTTCAAATTTCAATTTAAAGGTGAAATAAAAAATGATGTATTTTTGGGTAGTTTTGGTCCAATAACCAATTTCACTTAGACTGGACGACACGAAAAACAAAAACTGGACGACTCGACTGGACGAGTCGACAATACAGTCGACAATACAGTCGACAAAATCGACAGTGCACGGTGCACTGTCGATTTGTAATGCCCTGTGCCGCGGGAGTGTGTTATGCTGATGTGAGATGCATATATGCCAAACAGTATGTCTGCTGTCGTTTTAAATGAGAAATGCCGAATTGAGCTGAACATCGACGCCGATTCGCATTAGGAAAAGGTGTAAGAACATTAACGTTATCTAAAAGAGTCTCGTAAATATACTTAATCCTACAAATGACACAAGTTTTGGAGTTAAAAACCTACGTAATGTATCGCCTATACTTGCATCGCCTTCGACCAGCTTGAGGGTGCACTAAGCCAGCTTGAGGGCCCTCGGTCGGCTTGAGGGGCCCTCTGCCAGCTTGAGGGAGCCCTCGGCCAGCTTGAAGGGCCCTTGGCCAGCTTGAGGGGCCCTTGGCCAGCTTGTGGGGGACCCTGGGCCTGTCCAGAAGGCCTTTTCCAGGCATGAGAGTGCCGTAGTCTGATCTGAAGATGCTGATCTGATGATGGTTGGTCTACGATGACGTTTGCAAGGTCTGAAGGGACCTTGGGCTGTTCTCAAACAAATACGTTTTGTCCAATCCAAGGGGCCCAAATGGCCCAAGGGGGGTCCCTAGGGACCCAAGGGACCCTCCTTGGCGAGCTTAATAGCCACTCCTGCAGTGGACGCTCTTAAATACAATACAATACAATACGCCTCTAGAAGTACATACACAAACTGCGCATAGACACATGTGTGTAGGGTACCTTGTGATCATATTTTTTCACCTGATATGTGTAGGAGTGTGAAATTTGAATGATTTGTCACGTTTAACCCGCGCCCTGGTGGGCCTCCGAGACAACTCCGCCATGGTGGGGTCAAAATGACCCCCGGTCTAGCTTGAAAACTAAAGAGGCTAGAAAAATGCAGAAAACAACATTCAAAAACTTTCGACATGGACATTCGAAGTAACACTAGATGTTCTTGGCTCAGATCAATATTGAGGTCACCGTATAGGTCATCCAAGGTCAAATTATTAAGTTTTAGGTCTTTGCTTCAAGCAATCCTAAATATCTCGGGAGCTATGATAGCTAGGAAGAAAAAGTAAACAACAATCGAAAGATCTATAAAAAATCAATTGACTTGACTTCGTCAAGCTTGGGCTCAGGTTTAGGCTCTAGAGGTCATTTAAGGTTAAATATACAATTGTGGTAAAACCCTTTTTTATAGCACTATTTTGATACAAATTTGAAGACATTGTAATAATGACAACACAAAAATAACCTTATTCTCGTAATGTCGAACAATATTTTAAATATCCAAAGTAAAATAAGGAAACATTCAACTTGCGCCTTCATCAGCCAAATATGGCTGATGAAGGCGCGAGCCGAAATCTCCCTATTTTGACTTGGACTTTTTAATATATTTTGTCCGGCATTATGAGAATAAGTTTATTTATCATCATTATTACAACGTTTTTCTTTTCTTTTCTCGTAAATAATTTATATATATCTAAAACCAGATAGAGCACTGATTTTAGCACCATTGTGCCTGTCTCGTCGAGACGCTTTGAAACATGTGAATGGTGACCTGTTGGTGATGTGTATTTCGGTGCTCCACAGGTGGATTTTAAAGTGACCACGTCAGATACAGTCACAAAACAGCGATAAAAACCAGTACAGCGCATGTAAAGAACCCAACATGCGATACCTAATTACAGCAATGACATACAGCAATACTTACAGCAACACAACACACAGATACAGTACACCAGGCTTCAGAGCATGACTCTCACTCCTATCATTTCTCCACTAAGATCGGTCAGCTTGGGGCATCTGATTCCAGTGACTGACAGCCCGATAGAGAAAGCCTCGGCAGGCAAACTCCGTTTTGACACGGGGAAGTTGCAGCTGACCGCCATCAGTTGCTCTGGTACGACGGGCTGACACTGCAGAACGAGTCACAATCTGATCACGCATAATTTCGGACGAGTTAGACGCAGTCATGAGATGGCGCATGACTGACATGTCATGCTCGATGAGTCGATCGTCAACTCTCCCCCACCCCATCTCTCGCAGCACTGGCGAGACATGCTCCCGCCGTCCCAGACACGTTACAATCCTCGCACCGAAGTTAATAACTTTTTGAACTTGGTTCTTCTGTGCGGCGGTGCAGTTACCCCAGCCACTAATGCAGTAGCGCACGTGAGGGAACACGAGAGCCTCAATGAGCAGGCGCTTAGTCTCGCCGGGAGGCTATGGCGCATCCGGGCTAGTCCGACTAAAATCATGTTACAGCGCTGGACGACGGTGGTGATATGTCTGTCCCATGCTAGGTAAGGATCGATGACTACGCCCAGAACCTTGACGCTTGCAGACAGTGCAATTTGGTCGTTGCCGAATGGGACGGAGAAGTTTGTGTCAGCATTCATACGCCGAGATTTTAGGACAATCATCTCTGTTTTTGACGGGTTAAACTTCTGTCGGTTTTGGGTAAACCACTTGAGAGCCAAGGAGAGACTATTTTCAATTCGAGTTTTTAGGTCCGGGATGTTTGGCTGGCACGTCTTGCGTTAATGAACTGAGGCGTCGTTCAGCATACATTGATCCTCATTCGCTAAAGGAACATGTTGGATTAGATCATTTGAAATTGAGGAAAGAGTACAGGGCCCAAAAGACCCTGCACCACGCCATGTGTCAACGTTCCAGGGGAAGCCGAGGGAATACGCCTTCGTATGCTCTGAGTTTTGGGCCCCGCAGCCAGGTCCCGCAAAACCAAACCTGTTGGATGCCGTAACCAGCCGAAGCTTTGTCAGGAGACGGGACCGTGCTCAACGCTGTCGAAAGCTTTCGATGTGTCAGCAGCGACTAAGGTCGTCAGCATGCCCCTGTCGATGTTGGTGGTGATGTGAATCTGTTAAGGTCAGCTTAAAATTTAACCTTTGGTCAAGGTCATTTGGTGACCCAGGTAGGTCATGTTACATATGAGGAAACGCGGCCCGACGAAACACACACAGTGGAGTCATCCGCTCGTCTCTACACACATTTATTCTATCAAGAGTTATTGACGAAACATTGCTGATGACCTCAGATGACCTTGAAGAAACCACTGAGCAGCAGTTGCACTTGGGTCATCAATAATGAGGTAAAATAACATGTAACTAAGATAATTGTCCTGATCCAATTCATGTTATTTGAATAGGAAGCATTTGCATATTTTCACGCTCACTTCTAATGGAAGGTCAGTACATTGACCTGACGTTAGGTCACCCATGCAAAAAAGCTGATAGAGACCAATTGAAGGTACTTATGACCTTATGAAATCCTGTATGTTTTAAAGCTCTCGGACAAAGATCGTGGTTTTTGCACGATAACAAACATTTTGGAAGGCAATGCCACTTGATGACTTGACCTGAGATAACCTGAAGCCAAAACTTTTACAAAATGTGGGTAATTGATGCCCAAATAGCTGTACAAAATTTGACGGCGCTGTGCGTCGCCATTTTCCCGCTATTCCGGAAAAACCTCAGGGGGTCAAAATAATCCCCACCAGGGCGAGACTTAATGCCCATAATGTTGATGGCATGAACAGTGTACCAATACACGACTCTTTCGACGTGAGAAAGACGTTGTAATGTTATGTTAAGGCACTGAGCCAGCTGCGAGAGACTGTCAAAGACGAGAGACTGTCAGAGACAGAGACCTAGCCGAGTTTCAGCTGACTATGACTTGCCTCCCCAACCGACTACCTGAAAACACTCTCTTGGTCAGTGGAATGTTGATTGACATATAATTGCATTTCTCGTTTTCTATTACTTGTCACGTTTAAGCTTAACTGCAGCTAAGTAGCGCAAACATTGATCGTTTTGCCAATGATACTTTTGTGCGCATAAATATCTGCCTACAGCATCAATATGGGTGACATGTGCATGTTGCAGGTTTGTTTTGCCCGCAGAGGCCGCTTCGCTGCCCTGCGCTGCTTGCCTTGCTTACAGCCTGCATTGTGACTTGGTGCAAGACTCTCGTCACCAGACTTGTGCTTGGATCCTGGAGTGGGATCCCAATGAATCCTTTAGTATAAAATGCAAAAAGATATTGGATCCCAATAGATCCATCAGCGTAAGATGCATGAAGATCTGGGATCCTTCTGAATCCCTCGGGGTAAAATGCTCCAGGATCTGGGATCTCAGTGTAGATATCTAATATAAAATGAGCCTTAGATATTAAAACACAAGATGCAGGAACTGACATCACAATTTATGGTCTTTTTTGCGTATGTAGTACGTACAATGTAGATATTTAGTACCTGCAAAATACCTTGTAAGTACTAGCAAACATATGTAGTTAATTTTCCAATATGATAAAATTAGCAAGAAGCAGGTAAGTACCTACCAGAGTGCATGGATTCCGAAGTTCGATCCAATATCCCAGTTGATTCCTCGGCATAAAATAGATCAGGATCTGGGATCTTTGTGGATCCCTCGGCTTATTGTGAACCTGGATCTGGTGTCTCATGAAGATCCCGTTATTCCCGGGCGGGACACAGGTCACAGGGATACAGATCTCAGCTGGATCCCGGATCTAGAGGCACATGTCTGCTCGTCGCAAAACCATTATCTGTCTACTTTCCTTTGGTTTCTTTTATTTTCATTTTCTGTTTGAGCGAGCACGGAACGAGGTCACGAGGCGCGTCACAGGAGATATAAAGCAGAGACGAGGTCACGAGGCGCGTCGCAGAGATATAAAGCAGAGACGAGGTCGCGGGGCGCGTCACGGAGATATAAAGCAGAGACGAAGGTGAGAAGTGAGAGCAGTTTCAACAGAGTCATGTCGACACTTTGTGTAGATTTAGTAGGTTAAGTTTTATCAAGATCGTACTGTAGTCATTTGTGTTTTTAAGATGAAGGATATTCTAGTGCTGAAGAACTAGCGGGCGTTGAAGAAAGGAAACCTCACCAGAACAAGACGAAGAACCTTTGTGCTAATAGACACAGTGGCAACCATGAGACAGCTACGTTCAGTATTAGAGAAGCTGGACGTTGCCCTGCAAGAAGTGCTGGAAGTTAACCTGAAGTATGCTAATTGCTATGTCACTGCTAGCATGCGACTATCAAATATGGCATGATCCAATAACAAAAGTTGTATTGTATCCTGCAGAGTCCAATAACACTTCCTTCTTCTTCTCTCAATTGGCTTCAGCATTACAATCCATATTAACATGCATTTATTTGCAAAATATGCATTTACTCGCAAGTCATTTCAGGTTATGGTAATGGTTCGAAGAAAAACTTGGACCGAATCGAAAAGGTACTCAATTTTGGAGCAAGAGTCAATTTTTGGCAGGCGAAAAATTTTGATCATGTGTGTCTGACCTTTTGACGTCGTGGACTTGGCTCGCGGCCACAACAGTTGTTGTCTTTCTACATTAAACTTTACACACAAAGTTGTCAGCAGTGCGCAGAGGATGCCACTCGCAGCATGTTGTTTCAACTTTAACAGTCAGAAGAAAAAGCGCAACGAAACCACTCGGCTAAGGACCATTCATGTCCACTCAGTTTCCGTAGATGTCAACGGAGTGCGAATGTTAGGGCACCAAATCCTCTACAATTATTCTATGCCTACCGAGCTGCATGAGAATGCGCCTAGGCGACTTTTTCCCGCAACCTATAAAACAACTTATCTTGCAATGTGTCATATGGAAGTCTCATCCTAATTACCTTTTCACGAATACAACCTGTCCCCGAGTGTATTTGCCAAAACAACGCAATGAGCCAGTATGTGTCGCTACATGCACAAGTGTACGTTGTGATTTTGATTTGAGCGGTTGTGCAAGTGTGTAATGTCTGTGTATGCGATTCATCATGTATGACGTATGTGGGTTGTTTACGTTAAGTGAGCTTATTGATTGCTGTTTTTTCTTACTCTCACTTTGCCAGTAATCGGAGACATAATAGCCACTGTGCCTAGTGGAGACCCCATGTCTGTACAAATAAATAAATAAATAAATAAATAAAATTAACTTCTATGTTCGACCCAGTAACCGGCTTAGTGCTCCCGGCCTGCACTGAGTGCACATTGCACCATACTTGTTACTCATATGACGTACCTACCTCATACTGTTTGCGCAAATACGATCAATAATACAGATATAACATTAAACATTCTGTGGTACGGCGCGGGACAGCAGAATGTGGCCGACGGTACTTAACTTATACACCTGCATAAAGCGAATAATGTGGTAAAATAGATACACATTGTTATAGCCTATCAATTCATCTAACTTCAAATATTACTGACCTTTCGAAACTTCACAAGTGTACCCTTTGAAGTGTCATGTCTGTCTCCATCTGCTCATTCGGGACCAGCAAAAGGCACAGCCGACAGCTGAATCCTTCTGGTCGGAGCGCATGTCACTGCTGGACTCCCCTGGTGGATTGGACTCCACTGTGGAAGACTCTGCTGGTGAACTCAACTGGTGGACTTGACTCCGCTGGCGGACTCCGCTGGTAAACTCTGTTGGTAGACTCCGCTGGTGGACTCCACTGGTAGATTCCGTTAGTGGACTCAACTGGTGGACTCCGCTTGTAGACTCCGTTGGTGGACTCCTTTGATGGAATCCGTTGGTGGACTCCGCTGGCGGACTCCGCTGGCGGACTCCGCTGGTGGACTCCGCTGGTTGACTACACTGGTTGACTACACTGGTTGACTTCACTGCTGGACTCCGTTGGTAGGCTCCGTTAGTGGACTCCACCGATGGACTCCCCCGCTTGACTCCCGCCCTGGAGCGTGCTGTGCCCCGTCTCTCCATAGAGTTCCGTGGCCCGGTCGGGTCCAGTCGGTCGGGCGGGCGTGGAGCGTGCTGTGCCCCGTCTCTCTATAGAGTTCCGTGGCCCGCGTCGGGTCCAGTCGGTCGGGCGGGTCGGTCCGCCCTGGAGCGTGCTGTGGCCCCGTCTCTCTTAGAAGTCCGTCGGCCCGGTCGGTCCAGTCGGTCGGGCGGGCGTGGAGCGTGTGCTGTATGCCCCTCTCTCTTATAGAGTCTCCCGTGGCCGGTCGGGTCCGTCGGTCCGGCGGGCGTGGAGGTGCTGTGCCCCGTTCTCTCTATAGAGTTCCGTGGCCCGGTCGGGTCCAGTTCGTCGGGCGGGCGTTGGGAGCGTGCTGTGGCCCCGTCTCTCTATAGAGTTCCGATGGCCGGTCAGGGGTCCAGTCGGCGGTCGGCGGGCGTGGAGCGTGCTGTTTGCCCCGTCTCTCTATAGGTCTGTTTATGGCCCGGTCGCGGCGTTCCAGTCGGGTCGGGGCGGGCAGGTCCGCCCTGGAGCGTGCTGTGCCCCGTCTCTCTATAGAGTTCCGTGGCCCGGTCGGGTCCAGTCGGTCGGGCGGGTGGTGGCACAGGCATTGTGTCGCCCGGCGTGACACTCTATTGAGTCGCCTCCGAGAGCGACGGGGGTGGGGAGAGAGGCCGGGGCGCCGTGAGTGCAGCCGCAAAAACGCTAGTCATCAGTCTCATGTCAGAAACCGGCCGCCGCCTCAAGCGCCCCGTTCGGCCGAACATCCCCAAGCTACTCAAAGTCGACATACCCACTGCTAAAGTCGGACTCAGAGTCCCCATCCGGTCATCAGAGCCGCTATCCAGCCATCAGAGTCGCCATCCAGCCATCAGAGTCGCCATCCGGCCATCAGAGTCGCCATCCGGCCATCAGAGTCGCCAATCCGGCCATCAGAGTCGCCCATTCCGGCCATCAGAGTCGCCATCCGGCCATCAAGTCGCCATTCCGGCCATCAGAGTCGCCAATCCGGCCATCAGAGCCGCTATCCAGATCGGAGTCGCCATCCGCGCCTCAAGTCACCATCGGCCATCGGACAGTCGCCATCCCGGCCTGCAGAATCGCCATCGGCCATCAGAGTCGCATCCGGCTATCAGAAGTCGCCAATCGGCCATCAGAGTCCCATCGGCCATCAGAGTCGCCATCCGGGCCATCATAGTTCGCCATTCGGCCATCATAGTCGCTATCGGCCGTCAGAGTACGCCATCCGGCCATCAGAGTCGCCATCCGGCCATCAGAGCCGCTATCCAGCCATCGGAGTCGCTATCCGGCCATCAGAGTCGCCATCCGGCTATCAGGAGTCGCCATCCAGGCCATCAGAGTCGCCATCCGGCTATCAGAGTCGCATCAGGTCATCAGAGTCGCCATCAGGCAACCGAGAGTTCTGAGCAGTTAAGTGCACCTCGTTACAAAATGACAGCCAGATTATCATACCGCTCTGTTCACCACAGAAGAGAGCGGACTGAATTATATCAGCGGCAGTTGACTGACGACCGACGGAGCGTCCACATCAAACGTATACACCGTCATAAATCATAATGTCCTCCCCGCATACGTCACTGGTTAGCAACTACAGAAGCTAGGCAGTACGCCAGCTGGGCAGCGCGCCGCTCACCCAGCCAGCGCGCGCCCCGCGCCCAGTCGTCCCCCGAGCTGACCTAGCGGCTGATCGGGCAGCCCGTGCTGACCCAGCTGAGCGGCTGATCGGCCAGCAGACATCAGACAGTCGCTGACTGGTACACCGGTCCACCGAGCTCAGCGCGAATCAATAGCAATCACCGATGACGAATCGGTGGGGCATTTATCACGGCACTGGTCATGCGTGGAGCTGTCTCCCTTTGATGGCACCGGCCTGCGCAGGTCAACGGCCAGCGGGGCTGACAGCCTGCTGGACAACGGGGCTGATAGCCTGCTGGACAACGGGGCTGATAGCCTGCTGGACAACGGGGCTGACAGCCTGCTGGACATAGCCTGCTGGCCAACGGGGCTGATAGCCTGCTGGACAACGGGGCTGATAGCCTGCTGGACAACGGAGCTGATAGCCTGCTGGACAACGGGGCTGATAGCCTGCTGGACAACGGGGCTGATATAGCCTGTTGGCCAAAGGGGACTGATATAGCCTGCTGGCCAACGGGGCTGATATAGCCTGCTGGACAACGACGCTGATAGCCTGCTGGACAACGGGGCTGATAGCCTGCTGGACAACGGGGCTGATACCCTGCTGGACAACGGGGCTGATAGCCTGCTGGACAACGGGGCTGATACCCTGCTGGACAACGGGCTGATAGCCTGCTGGACAACGGGGCTGGTAGCCTGCTGGACTGGACAACAGGACCGCGATAGTCTCCCAGACAACAGGACCGATTGCCTGCCTGCTGGACAACAGGACAGATACACTGCCAGACAAGGACAACATGGCCGACGGCCTGTTGGACAACAGGACCGATAGCCTGCTGAACAGCAGGGCCGATGCCTCACTGCTTTCACGACCTGGCAACCGCAGGCCTAGGTTAAAAAATACAATAGAGAAGAAATGAGCAGCACATTTACCGTAATGACTGACCGTAATCAAACTGCACGGATCCTATCCCTATCGTCCCTTTGTATTCGCCTCTGGTCTCTCTATCGCTTCTGGTTTCCTATCGCCTCTGGTCTAACCTAGCCGTCATGTGAGGCCCCTGTCCAAACCACTCCATGAGGCACCTGTCCGACCCAGCCTTTACGAGGCCCTTCTCTGTCACAGCCTGCACGAGGCCCCTCTCTGACCTAGCTACATGAGGCCCCCTGTCTGACGAAGCCCATGACTGAGTTCTGACCCAGCTAACGCGAGGCTCCTATCTGGGACAGCTTACACGAGGCCTCTGTCTGAACCAGTCTAAATGAGGCCTCTGTCTGAACCAGTCTTAACCCTATTCCTGGATGGATGAAAAGTATACGAATCTGTCGGGGGGGGGGCTTATTCGGCCCCCCTTCATATCTCCGCTGCCATAAAAGCTAGAAACATGAAACTTGGTGTGTGACAAAGGTCGACAATGAACTCTATTTTGTCAAAGTTTGGTGACCTTGGGTCATTATCTTCAAGGTCAAATGACGTCATCAATTTTGTTTTGTCTAAACATGATATTTTCATGAAACCTTGCCATTATCTCGGAATCTATGGCAGCTAGGAGGAATCCGAAAAATCACTGTAAAGTGGTTTTAATTGTCTTTCACCAATAAGGCATCAGAAATGACGTCATGTCAATGGTTTGGACTGTAGAGGTCAACAAATGTTAAAATACCTGTTTTTCAGCAAATGTTTGTTCGTTATAATTTTTATCTAAAGTATTATACAGCATTACTTTGGTAACAGATCATGTTTCGCTCGTCATTGCAGTTCGCATCATATATTTTTGTCAAATCGAATTTTGACCCCGGGTCAAGGTCAAGGTCAGGTGACGTAGTCGGTTCAAAATGGCATATAAAGACGCGTATTGACAGCCAAACATTTTGAGAACATTTTGTGAGTCTCTAATGATGTTTTTGTCACGAGTTATTGTATAAATAGATGTTGGTGACCTTGAATGACCTTTCAAAAGGTCACCTGACTAAAAAATCATATTTTCATCAAAAGGGCTAAGATGACATGATACTGAAAAATTGGTTGATGCAATTTAATTTAAACCCTCGTTTTTACCATTTTTCACCATATACTTATAATTGGAGGATTAGCATTTTTACTGACATCACGTCATCAAATATTTAGATATCACCCTGAAACTTTAAACACATATTATTTTGCATGTTTTATCTCACATTTAATCCGTTTTTTTAAACGTCTTGAAAATAAAAAACTTGCATAATATTGTGAAAAAAAGCTTAAAAAAATGGATTTCAAAATGTACAAATTTGAAATTTCGAGATAGCTATCTGAAAAAAAACAATCAATTATCCACAGATGTCTGTTTTTTCTAACACTTCTCTTCAACACACGACTCTCCATGAGTGCTTAACCATGCAAATATTTTGTGTAAAAACGGCCGAACACGCCCCCTAAAAACTGTCCTGGACCCCTCTTATAATTCCAAATTGGAAAGAAAAGTACCATTCGATGCGCAATGAATTTTAGGAAAAGCCAGCAAGTTTGAAGATTTGAGTTTAGTTATGAATGCCGTGCGCGAAAAACCTCAAGGGGGGCCGATTCGGCCCCCGAAGTACTGGGTTTAATAAGTGCTCCGGTCCGACCCAACCTACCCTAGTAGCACACATAACTTTCACGACGTTGTGACAACGTTTTCACGACGTAATTACGTCGTATGAACGTTGTCCTGACGTTGTCAACGTTGCCATGGCGTTGTGACAACGTTACGTGCTACTAGGGTATATACGAGGCCCTGGCCGAATTCCAGCCTATATGAGGCCTCTCACTGACCCAGTCAGCATGAGGCGCCAGGTGGAGGCCCCTATCTGATCTAGCTTACACGAGAACCCTGTCTGACTCATCAAACATAAGGTCCTATATCCAAGACCGTATCTCTCTAGTTGATTCTCTCGCCGCCTGCTCCTGCCTGATTGTTTTTTCGTTCTTTCGGGTGAATGCATTTCTGCAAGTGGTAGAGCTCTGAATCAGGGACTATCATGGGCTGGGTGCACCCATGGGTGCCCACTCAATTCTTCAAATGTCTGGGTTGGGTATGCATTTTTTTTTTCTTTTTCATGGGGTACTTGGCGGGCATGGGTTATCGACAATTTTGTAATAATGTCGCTAAGAGTTATTTTTACTTGAAACAGATTTACCAGGTAAATATTTTTTATGATATAGGACACTTTAAACAATGACTTTGGCAATTATAATAAACAATAATGTGGTAAAAGTAATAGGGCAGTAAGATTTTTAAAAACATGTCTGTCTAAGTCTGAAATCCAATATGAAATAATGTTGACTGCAAAGTGGTTCGATAAGTTCAAATCAGCAGCAACAACACAGGACCAGCTAATATTATTTCTGCGTTAATCATTAATCGGGAAGTCACATGGCTAGGTAATGGTTGCCGAATTTTTGGTGAAAATAATTATCTTCCTTATCTGAATGGGCCCCAATGGGCATGGGTATCAATATTATGAATTTGAATGGGTCTAGGTCTGGGTCTGGGCTTGATGTTCATGGGTTTCGGCTGGGTTGGGCTTGGGGTTTGGGCACCCATGATAGTCTCTGCTCTGAATGTGACATGGAAGAGAAGAGCGAGCGACACTAACGCGCGCAGAAGCATTATGCAGGGGGACGCAGAGCAGGGGGACACGGGCTCGAGGCATCGCAAAACTCGGGTCAGCTGATGATTGTTTATTCGATTCCGGAGAGACCGAATAGCGAAGAGCTAACAGGAACCTCCAGAGGTAATTAAGTGAATTGCCGCCTCAGCCATCATCCAATTATAACGGCGTCAGCTGCGAGTTTGGTTAACCCGCGCCGGGCCGGGGGGGGGGGCGTTTAGACGCCCACCTCAGGTTTTTCCAGCATATAGAGAAAACGGCGGCGCGTAGCGCCGCCAAATTTTCAGTACCTGTTCATTGATTCTTTGCCCAGCCTTTTCTATTTTTTATACTTCAGGTCATGTCAGGTCAGGTCACCAGGCCGGGTTACGTGACCCCACCTCCAAAAAAGTTTGCGGTCCTACCAAAGCCAGAGTTTTTAGTTGATCGGTTTCTTACTTACAGGATTTCTCGATAGAGCACTTACTCTAATAGCCCAAGTGGTGTTTGATTTATCTCTTGATTTTTTGTTTAGGTAGCGTGGACCTAAGGTAATTCCTTTTCTTGACTCTCCATTTAAGTCAATGGGGAAATATCTCCAAAGAGCTTTCCACCTTTCTTAAGTATACGATGATACTCCTAACCACTTTCACTATCCGCTTATCATGTTATTATAGGAATCTCCTTGAAGATCTGATGGTGCACGTTTTTTGTTCTAGTATCTCCTAACACGGGTCAGCCGAGGCCTATGAGCCGAGGAGTACACAACACTCTTTTGTCCATACTCTCGATACATAGATAGATAATGAATCCAGCACCGAATGTTTTGTGGTCTTTCAATAAGACGCGTCATCCAACAATATGGACGACTGTGGTCTTGCACTTGTGAGTCACCACATAACTTGATCTCTTGGTTGCATGTTATTCACAAACTTTGATGTAGGTTTGAACCTAACCTGGTATCCATATACATTCGATTCTCTGAGAGCCGCCTTGACGAAGACATAAACACGTATTGATGTCCTGAATCATTTTAATAATTTTCTTAAGTAGCAGTTTATTCGTGAAAAGCATTTTTTGACAAAACAGACTTTTTGACTTTCGATGACCTCTGGAGCCTGGAAACTTATTGACATGGATCAATTGAGGACTGGGGTGCGATTTCAAATTTTAATAGCTATCTTTGACATACCTAAATGTTTGCTCTAGGCTATCATAGCTTTTCCGAGATAATTGGGGGTTATTTGGAGCTAAGTCCTTAATCTGGAAAATCTGACCGTTGCATGACCTTTGGTGACCCAAAATTCGGCCTGATAAATTTTTGATAGATTATAGTTCTTTTTTTTATTTTTCGAATCGCTTTTGACGACCTCTCGAATGGTGTTTTTGGTTTTGTGTAGGTCCCATAGAGCCGAGTTTATGAGGGCGTCGAAACGCCCCCCCCCCCGGCCCGAGGAAGGTGGCGCCGAGCACCGGCCCGGCGCGGGTTAGCTCAACTAAACCTGCTATGTGAACGTAACCTCTGTGAACCCTTGCGAACCTCGCTATGGGGATTAGTCCTCGCACTAAGGCAAGGGAGCTGGCATTGATTACCATAAATTTTGATTGGTTACCATGGCAAAACCAGCAGACGGATCTCACCATGTGTTACCATTAACTCGCGCCGTGCCGGTGCTAGGCGCCACCTTCGCCGTGTCGGGGGGAGGGGGGTGTTTAGTCGCCCTCTCCCCTCGACCTGTGGTGCTCTGGGACGTAGACAAAAAACGAACAAAGCGTTCAAAAGCTCGTCAAGAAGAATTTTGAAACTACATCGGTCATCTTTTTTGCTCAAGTAAATATTGAGGTCACCAGAGGTTAGCAAAGGTCATATGTTCCAGTTTAAGGACTTCGATTACAAAAAAATATCGGGACTACTATGACAGCTGGGAACAATCGAAAAGAATCAGAAGCAATTGAAAGCTCATAAAAAATGCATTCGCGCAATAGGTCTCCTCATATTTTAGCTCAGGTCAATAGTTTAGGCTACAGTGGTCATCAAAAGTCAAAAAGTTATTTTTGTCAAAACTTTTGGTAAACTAAAACCGTTTTTCGCCTTTAAGAAAATAAAATAATAAAGACAAGATCATAACTTTGAGCCATTGTGTTTGTTTCGTCAACGCGCTTCGACTCTTATTTGTGTTGAACAGGTTAGGTCAAATCAAAACTTTGACTTCAGGTTAAGGTCAAGTGGTGACTAAAGTAGGTGTTGTTACATATTAGGAGGCGTGTCTCGACGAGTCAAAAACATTGGAGCACGTTTCACTAATCTATCTTCAATATGTCGAGAGTTATTGACGAAAAGTTTTGGTGAACTTGGATGACATTGGCTGACCCTGTAGGGGGTCACTGAACAAGCACTGCACTAGGCATTAATAACGGCCAAGGTAACATGATAAGAAGGAAATTTGAATGATTCTTGCTATCCCGGAAAAGAGGCATTATTAATATTTTCCCATAAACTTAATAATGTATATATATATTATTATATAGTATATATATAACTATATTATTATATAGTAATTTATATATATATATATATATATATGACCATATAAAAACTCTGTAGTTTGAATCCGCTCATCCAATAGCTGTGACCTTAGTACGACTGCAAACGTTTTTGGAGGTTGGGTCACGCATAGGCGTAGGAACCGGGGGGG
>VOPJ01011534.1:0-21565 GCA_014673585.1 Semibalanus balanoides
GTGACCGCTGTGTTCGCATCCACCAGCCAGTCGTCCTTCTTGGCTAGGCGATCAACTTCTTTCCAAAACTGAAAGACTTGAACTGAATTAATAAACATCCGTATAAATCACAAAACATGTAATACAAACGATAGAGTGGATGGCTGCATTTATAAATGCACTAGATATCGAGACTAACGGTCCTCTAAATATCATGT
This sequence comes from Semibalanus balanoides, assembly GCA_014673585.1. Classification (NCBI taxonomy): domain Eukaryota; kingdom Metazoa; phylum Arthropoda; class Thecostraca; order Balanomorpha; family Balanidae; genus Semibalanus; species Semibalanus balanoides. The sequence continues at coordinate 198 of VOPJ01011534.1, forward strand.
AAATTTACTGTCCTATAAACGCATCAAGTTCACGACACCTTGCACTATGATTCACTCACCTAGAAAGGGCCAATCGTCGCACAAAACAACCAACATGCTCGCAAACGTTCAGAAACCAAGTGACACGGCGGCGGAAATAGAGGTCGTCGATGCCCCAGCACCATGGGTGTAACTTTAATGCAAAGGGGGTTGTAGCCACAACCCCAATAATTTGGGAATATAACATTACGCCTATGACGAGATGTGGTACAAATGGGCTCTTATAAACAACTAAGTGCAACCCCAATGATTTTCAAAAAGTTACGCCTCTGCCCAGCACTCAGCGTGAGCAAGTGCCCAGTATCTATCACAAAAACAACGCCCTGCTGAAATCCCCACCACTGCTATTTCAAATTCATCAATGAACGCCTAATCACGATAATTTGATATTTAACAAAGGCATCAATTCACAATACAAATGATGCTTGGTTCAATACCCAAGTACTCATCAACGCCGGTCGCCGGCCTCCCCCGCAACCAGCAGGGGGAGGGGCGCCGAACAGCTGATCGGTGGCTCACCGCCGCCCCACGGAGGGAGGGGAGCAGCGCGGCCCGAAGGAGGGGAAGCGCCGGGCGAGTCGGGCACAACAAAAAAGGCTCAACGCGGCGTGGCGCTTACACCGGCCCCCTTGAAGGTACGCGATTTCAACATTGTTCTAAGGCCTAACTTATCTTAAACATGAAATCACATCCAGTCGCATACAATCCTATTATTCGCAGTACTCGCTCTCACACATCAGTAGTAGTTTGTTCACAGGACGACATAGCTCGTTACCAAACGCTAATCTTATCCTAACGCTGCGGACTAACCCGTCGCTGCCAGCGCGAGCCTCAGTCACTCGGCCAAGCGGCCACTTGCATCTCGGAAGGCCCTCGTCCGAGATCAATACATCATCCCCTGGCTGCAAGGACCTCTCCGGATACAAACATTTCCGCCGACTCTGCAGCAGGGGGAGTTATTCCCTACGCCACCTTGACCAAAACAAGTCAGCCAGGTACTGAACCTGTCTCCATCTCCTTTTGGCGTAACTGGTATACCCAGTTGGCTGCTTCGCTTGGTGCAAGATAAAATATCCGGCTGGGTAGCTTTACATGGTGGGTTGGATTCTTTTTTATCCGGGTAGATTATTTGGTGCAAGAGGCCTCAGGTGGCTTGTCACCCGAGGCGATGTGTGGGCTGCTTAGCAGTGTCCATTGTCCAGGTCCCATGGTTCCAGTGACCGAGGACCGGTGATACGATGACCCGGTGACCAGTGATCCAATGAGCCGATGAACAGATGAACCGCTGACCCGGTCACCCGCGGTGGTCGGCAGTGTCGCAATGCAGGGCTGTTGACAGATATCTGTCCGCCTCGTCCGGTGTAGGTGATGTCAGCAGTGATGTCAGGTGGCAGTCGGCCACCCGATAGAAGTCGACTCGGCAGTCGTCGGACAGCAGTCAGCTATCCAACGGATGTGAACGAAGCGGTCATCAGGTAGCTGTCGGCTACTCAACGGATGTGAGCTCAGCACGGGCAGCGGTGTGGTGTCTGTAATGATGATAACGGGCGTTAGCATTCCATTGTTTCATCATGTTACTTGGTCAGCCAGGACGGAGAGGTGCCGGGGTCATCTTTGTCTTGTCTGTCAGGTCGGTTGGTTCGTCTTGAAGTGTCACGTCGCGTCCAGTCGAGCCGTCAGAGGGGTGGGATTTACAGGACATTGTTCGGTTAGGACAAAGGTAAACCATCGGACATCGGGTACATCTCGATATGAACAGCAATAACGCAACCAAAACAGCTATTGTAGTGACAGATACAGCTGGAACAATGACAGTTCTATAATGGTGACGATTCAGGTCCTTCATCAAACGAGGGTGACTTTTCAATGCAGACAATCTAAAAGATTTCATTTGGACCGGCGGCAAGGTATCTATAACATGGCTAAAACCTTCAGGAAAACTAGTCGTGATATGTTCCCAAACATCGTTTAATGCCATGGTCAGATTGAACTGCTGAATCTGGTAAGGTTCAAGATAGGAATCGGTTCGATAATAGGTGGGCAGTTAGAAATGGGTGTTGAATGCTGCACAACCGAAATCCAATTTAACCAGAGACGGGGAGACACAGTTTCCACAGTCTTCGTAGAATTCACAAATGTACCATTTTTACAGCGGACTTCAAGTTCAATAGGATCAGCACTAATCACAATCCGATGACCATTTCCTAAATATAAGGTTTCATAAAACTCACAATTCAGAAATGACGAAGAATAGCGGATCGCCAGTATCGCAGATCGATTCGCCAAGTCAAGAAACCCCCGCATACAAAATTTGTGAAATGTTGCAGAATGTTGCAGAATGTTGCAAGACGCTGCAATTGCTTCAGATGAAGTCGGAGAGCCCTGATTATATCACCAACGAGATAAGCGGCTCAAATTAGTATAAAGAAGACTTTTTTAAATTAAATTATTGTTTTTGCGATTTTGACCCACCATGCAATGTTGCAAAGCCCGATTGCACGCTACAATTCCATTGAGGCCTTTGGCGTCCTTGACCAGCTTCACGTTGGTTGCAGCTTCCTGGACGGTTCTGGCAATGGACTTGTTCTTCTCACCACCGCTTTCCTCTATCTGTACGCACCCCATACCTAGCCCTTCATGTACTGCTCACCATTCCCTGCGCTACTGTCTGAATAGAATGAAATTATTGGGTTGGTTATGATATTTTCAGTAGCAGGACAAATTGCAAGCAGTTAGCACACACAATGAAGACTGAGGTAGGGGTGGTTTCTGAAACCCAAAGAAACAAAACATTGTACATCAACCAGCCTTCATCTGACGGTCAATGGTTAGACATTACACAATTGACTGAATGGATACAAATTATTAAATGAACATTCCAGACTGACATCAAGTTATAACATGATTAGTACAATCAAATACATCAAGTTCGAGTCTTCAAGTTCATCAAGGTGCAACGTGACTGCTACAGTTTGCAATTTTCAGGAATATTACATTGCAAATAGTACACAATAGAAATAAATGAATGTAACGCACCGAGTGTTTTCAACGGCGGGTGGCGACACAAAACACTGTCGCTCCACAGCTGGCTCAATCTCAGCTGGATAGAAACAGTTAACTGTCCGATCGGCCGGCTCACACTCAGCCCAATCGGTTCTGAAATAAGCATTAAACTTCTAACGGCAGTATCACTGTGCCAAACTTCTAGCAAACGTCTAACAACATTATCAACGCGCCGAGATGCCCCCTGTCGACATGGAACAAAACAATGTTAACTAACTGTAACGGGAACACACTGTTTATTGGACTCTCCAGCTCCAGCTCCTCGTCCACACTGCCTTATGCCGGCTGACGTCCGGCCGCGCGGCGGTTCCCCACCCCTCCCCGCCCCCTGTCTGCAACCTGAGGCGTGATCAGCTCGCCGGGCGGCCAGCCATCGTCATAACAGCACGACACGACTACGCATTCATAACCTACGCAAAATACGCCTATGTACAAAAGCATCTACAGATACAACACACAAACATAGCAGATCACTCCACTCGAGAGTCACAAGTTCGCCACTTCTGTACACTGTGCTCCGTTATTTTACAGCCATTCTGGGTTGGTAGTTGCCACAGGACTCATCGTGTGTTTTCCCGTCTTTTTTCGTCGATAGCTTGTAACATCTCTTTGATATCAGCCAAAGAGGAGCGCTTATGAGGCGCCATGAGAAGCGCTTACACTTATGAAGTGTCACCAGCTAGCTTTGAAGTGTCACCAGCTGCAAACGCATCAAGCGTCTCTTGAACACCTCTGTGCCACTCTCCCACATGTCTTTTTCGGGCCCTGTGATGGTTTTCCCAGAAAGCGTACGAACGCTTGGTAGGATTTTCATTCTCATTTCTGGGCTGGTGGCTCGTTTTTGGGATTACCTTCATTACGCTCTTACAGACAGCTGCCATAATCGTCGACAACAGGAGCCATAGAGCCTTGGCTTCTTGGAAGTAATCCGTTCTCTTCATACCCGCCCCCTGACGATGGCCGTCCTGGCCAACCGGACGATGGTCTGGTCGTCCGGTTGGCCAGTCGAATTGGCCGCCGGACGATGGTCTGGTCGTCCTGGGCACCCGATTCGGGCTGATGGTCGTCCTGGCCACCCGATTTGAGACGATCGTCGGCTTTCTGGGCACCCGATTCGGGACCATGGTCAATGGTCATCCTCCTGGCCAGGCGACTCGGGACGACTGTCTTCATCCGAATCCTTCGACAGCGTCCTAACGCTAGCAATTCCATATGGCTCTTTTAGCCGCCTTTTGCGTCGGCTTGTCCTTCATTCTTCTTTCACGCACAGCTTCCGGATCGTTAAAGCGTGCGATCCTCTTGTTTGGGTGGTAACGCTTATTGTTCGCATGGTAGTTTATTGCATGCCGGCATTTGTGGTAGGCAGTCCTCCGTCCTCGGGCAAGGTTTTCCCACAGTCAAGACAGAATCCTTCAACTTGCAAGGTACGTGTTTTCTCAGCTGGTGGTGGGCCAATACATCACTTCCTGGTCTTGTCTTTTTTTAAACAATGACGAGAAGCTATCCTTGGCTGACGTCGTAGCCTCTGCCACTACAGATGCCTCGGGCTCGGAGTCCAAGGAGACACAGAGCAGATCAGTATTACCTGACCGTCCAGTCTCTTCAGCTTCCTTGTCCCAGGCCACTCTTGTCTTTACCCTGTTGTGATAGTCACTCAATTGAGGCCTCCACAGCAACTCCCTGTTTTAACAGATTCTGCCAGTTATCCGTCTCCTGGCTTACTGACGCATACAAACATGAGTTAGGCATGACTTCCTCAATTAAATATTAAAAATGTTACCTAGTCCCAACCTATAGTTACTAATGTCACACAATATAATCAAGCTGCATCCCTATTTGCTAGACGCTTGATTAGAAGGCCTAATCAAGCGCGGTGGTTGCGGGCGGCGGTTGCGGGCGGCGTTTGCAGGCAGCGTTTTTCGTGCTGCGTTTGCGGGCGGCGCGCTCAATATCAAAGATTTCTGAGGATGAGGATGCGCTGTGGCGGCCAAAGCATTCTGCACCGATTCAACCATACTTCCACCACACTGAGTGTAGACTTTCTGTTGGACGTCTTCCTCTGCCAACTGTGCCATCAACATACCTTGTTTTTTCTTGAACTCAAACTCCTGTATCAGGTTCTGAAGCTGACACTCCTGAGCAGCTTGATCATTGAGAGCCTCCATCTTGGCCAGAAGCGGGTCGGTCAGGTGCAGTCCGTCCGTGATAATATCGGCTCCGATATTGTCTGGAGATTATACAGAATGCTGCGGTCATTTCCTATGTCAAGCGAAGCGGTCGAGTCAGCCAGGGATTGTCTTGGGTCGAGGTGTTTGTCGGTTTGCCGGTCGGTTGAAACAGATGACACAATTGCATACTAGTACATTACATTAGAACATTAGAAATAATAAATACAAAATTAAAACACCAATAAATAATGATGCAATATAAAAATATACATACCTTGCGGATGGAAACGTTGACGGTGTGAGACAAAAACGATTCGGTTCATCTGAGCTGAGTTTATCTCGTAAGCAATGAAAACAATAGCTCCACAGGTACCAGCCGCCCACATATCGCTCCCTGCCCAAAGCCGAGGCCCCGAGCCGTCCGAATTCGCCGCGACTTGACGTTGAAAAGTCTGTCTGTGTTAGAGGGTGACGTCATTAATCTTTTTCGTCCCAAAGTCGAGCCAGAGCCTTTGTGCCGAAATTGGGCCATTTGTGCCTGTTTTTATACTGAAAAAAGCTCAGATTGTTGACAATATAATAAACTGCATACGCTTTTTAATTTTAAAGTTCACTGACGGAATGGTGGCGTTGAGTTTGCAATATTCAAATGAGAATTTGAGTCCGCAAAGTAGTGATTCAAAATAGTGCGGGAGGCGAGATTCCAATTTTAACCTCGCACCCCCGCAGAGGCGCATTCGGTTTCGGCCGGTGTAAGCGGGAGTACGCCCCTCGAGGTCCAGGCTAACCCTCCCCTCCATCCCCCTCACGCTCACCCCCGGTCAGCCCTTATCCACAATTTTCAACCCCTTACAAGTCCTGAACCCCTCACTCCCCACTCCATTTCCTGGACGTTCCCCGTGAAGCCCTGCCCTCTGCGGTGTTTTGACGGTCGGTGCAGTACGCCCGGACCTAAGGGGAACTTCTCGTGCCACGTTTGTGAATTATGCTCCGCGCAAATACCATATGTGGACAGGGGGCGTCCGGCCTTTACACTGGCAAGGCATTTATGCGACTAGCGCCGTCGACCCTTACCCGGGATGTAGGGTTCTGGAGGCTGAGCCACCTATTCACGCGGGCTAGTCGTGGATAGCGGGCAACACTCCTCTTGGCCTGATTATTCCGGAAGGGGCGGGGACACTCAGTGAGGCGCTGCACTGAGAAAGCTTTCTGCGGGCTGCTGCCGGGGGCCTGTTGGCCCTTAGCTTGTCTTCCTGCGGCGGGCGGGTGCATGCGACTCGGTCCAGCGACAGGGGGTGGCTTTGCTGCTGCCCGGGTAGACGTCCCGGCTTAAGGCGTCAAGGGAGGGGCGGCGCCCAAACGGAGGGGGTGGTCGAGTCTCTCTCTCCCCTCTGCGGAGAGCGTCGTCAAGCCCCCGTACAGGCCACCTCCCACAGCCCTAGGCTATGTAGACGTCCGCCGTTCCCTGAGGCGTCCGGCTGGGAGTGGCAGGAGACAAATGATTATATTATGGCTACCAACCTCCAACACCCACCTGCCTCCTACGGACCCACAACGGACAACCTACCTCCCCGCATCGACCCAGACAGATAACAGTTTCTCGATTTTTTGCTTATCAGCTTCGGAGAGGTAGCACAGGTCGGCACCCCTCAACCCTTTCAAGCTCCACAGAGTAATCTCCCGTTTGGAGAGTCCTACACCGGGTCGTAAACGGTCGGAACGGAAAGTGGAGTCGCAGCTGTCCGGACCGCTGAGACGCGCTCGAAAGTGCATGACGCAGACACCATGTGTATCCAACGAAGAAACGGGACGAGATCCATCCCAATACGGCCCGCCCCCACCAACCAAGGGTTTTGCAACGGGGTTGGTCACGGTGCCAGACCTGCGGACGTGGAGGAGGAGGAGATCCTGGAGGTAACTTGAGCAAGACCATGGGGGTCCAGAAGGTCGCCGACTCCAGCCGCAGGGAAGGCGGCAAGGCGCCAGTCGACACGCTGTTTTTTTTTTCAGCTTTACTAATAAAGGCTTTGCAGTGCTAAATTGCAAAGCTTTACTTGAGTGACCCGTCCCTCTATCCAACGCGACAACCGCACCATTCGGTTAACACCACAAGAAGAGAACAAAATAATAAAGTCCCGCACAAGCCACTTCACTCAGGAAGATATACAGAATATAATATTAGAGATAGATTCCTTGAGGTTGGTATATGTTAGGGCAGTATACTTAAGGCATATCATCAGTGACAAATATGTCATTGATTCATTGAAAGCCTATTGAGCCGAAAAGTGGGTGGCGGGGCCGCAAAGCGTGGTGGTAGGGCCCGAAAAAGGAGGGGGCGGGGAGTTCAGTACCACTACCAGAGTCAGCACCCAGAATCCCACGAGCAAACTTAGCTAGGGCTAGTAACGCCAGCTGAGGAATCCAGAACTGTACAAATACCTCGTTCTTGACGACGCACCCGCCGGTTTTTGTTTCGCTTTGGTATTTTTTTTTTTTTTTTTTTTTTTTTGCTACCAATGCTGCCAATGGAGCAAAAAACTTTGTTAATGATACCAATACATAAATTTAAAATACTATGCCAATCAGTATGCAAGCACACCGCACACCCCACACACCATCACACACACGCACACGCCTCTCACCCACTCACACACTCGCCCTAGCTCACACGCTATAAGGAGCCACGGAGACACGGGAGCACACAGTGCACACACACCCACACGCATACACCGCATCCACCGCACACAAGATACCCTTTCATTCATAAAAGTTGGGAAGGCAGGTTCTTGGTCCGAAGCAAGCGAGGTAGGTCTTTGCTGAACCCGGTGAGTCCTTACCAGCTAAGGCAATGCTTGTTGCCTGTTTGGTCTCACTCGGGCTTCCAGCGCCAGTTAGTCGAGGTAATTTCGCGTATCGAAAATAACCTCACAAAGAGTGATCCTTAAAACCATTATGTTTTCTATAAATGTTCTTACTATGTGGCATATATTATGGTTATATTATTTTTCTGTTCTACATATTTATGTAATTTGAATAGTGTTCGAGAAGGAGTCTAATGAGATAAGTGAATCCTTCTGAAAAAGTACTCACATTTGGTGATTTTCTTCAATGAGATTTAGGATAAGTCGCTAAAATCATTTCATACAAATAGAGAATTATATGACAGTATTCCATATCGTGGTCCTATACCAAGTTGCAACTCGAAGTACGATTAAGTTTTTCTGTTTAAAGGGCTCAGGAAATGTTGCTGTTTCTCTGTTATTATGTTGGTAGGGAGTCTATAAGAGCAAACATTAAGATCAAGGCTGTGGTGGAATGAAAGAAACACGTTTTCTCCGTGCATTAATATGATTAGAGCTGCTGGTTTTGACATTGCATTTAACCTTTAAGAAAGTTTAGATGCAGAGAAAAATGGATCAGTAGGGGCAGGCCGTGTGTTGATATCAAATTATTACGCCACAGCACGTTTCTGCAATAACTCGCATTTTGTGCAGAAGTGGGGAAGGTGAAGCCCATGACTAAGCAGCAGTAGATTTATGTACAGGGAGAACCAGTGATTATAGAGAAAGAGTACAGATTGTTATATTCCAGAAAGAATTTTGATCTATTCAATAATACCAATGTTCAATACTAATTACAAGTGTTAGGTGGTCCAATATGATAGTTCCATTTCAAACTTAAGTATCTTATTATCATCCTTAGGTATTTTATTTTCAACAGCTTGCATTGGGTCACCATTTAAATTAAGATCCAAATTCAGAAGTACCACGTGTATTTCTATATATCTGCCGATAACTGTCTTCTTTGTGTTAAGAGAGAGTTTATTTGATTGCAACCATCTGCATATATTTGGCAATTCCTGATCAAGTAAAGATTGGAGTCTTTCTCGCAGGAGAAGCTCCCAGAGAAAATCCAGATCGCCTGGAGATCGGTCCGTGTCCGACCATACGTGCCCAACCCTGTCCGGTGCTACAAATGTCAATCGTATTGGAGCCATATGAGCTAGCTAATGCAAGGGCAAGGAGCGGTGTGCCGTTGCATTCAGCATTCGGACACAGCTCCTCCGCTGTGAGGCCCAAAAGCCAAGTGCACCTGCGGAGGACGGGACATGACGGGTGTGGTCGCAGGGAGTGCCCCAGACTGGCAAGATAGAAAAACAGAAGGTCACAGGACAGATCTCTGCAGCGGAAAAAGGTCAACACGCGACGCCGCCTCAGGGCAACCCAAATACCCCACTTTTGCCGTTCCCACCAGACCACAGGCTGCCCGCCGTCCACCTCATACCGTAACGCCCTCACGGGAGAGGCGCGCCCGCCCCTTGAGACCACTGCGCCACGCCTGCCCCCGGCGAGCTTATCACTGGAGACAAAGCTCCAGGACTGCATGGCACTTACCCTGCAGCAGTTTCTGGCTCCTCCTGAGACGGGGACACAACAGCTCACACACAGTCGATGCAGGGCACCAAGCACGCACACGCAGAATGAAAAAACATTGTGTGTGGGCAGTGCGACATGGCACAAGCACAGAACACAGGGGTGCAACTGATTTCGTTTTGGATGACCAAGGGAGGTGCTTATGTATCTGGGGCCGGAATTCCCCCTGATATGTTGCCATCGTCGAGGAGGGCGAATTTCAGGGAGCTGTGCGCAAGAGCAGCGTTGGAAAGCGTCCTCGGAAAGGGACTACACCCCAACTCAAGCCACCTGCATCGGACAGACTCCATTACCTCGCTCTGTCGAGACGAGTTCAGGCGCTTCCTTCCATCCCCTGGAGGACGCCAGTAACCAGCAGCGTGCACGTGTCGTGCTTGATCAGCGTCCTGCCGTCGTCCTGGCGGCCGACCCCCCCCCCCCCCCCCCCCCCCCCCCCACAGGAGGCAGTCTGCTTTGACGCTGCAGAAAGGGAGACGAAATCGCCACCACGTGACCAAGCTCCCGCAATCGTTGACTGTTTCCTCGCGTTGGAAGCCACGGGAGAGGTTAACCCGGTGACGCTCCAAGACAACATAAGGACCCTCGACGAGCCAGTTAGAGCTGACGACGGAAAAACACCCATCAAGCCCTGTCACTCACCCCGTCGTTAGTCAAAGACCGTGGGGCAGACAGCGGAATAAGCTAGGACGGGGATGAAAACGCTTCTGAAATGAAGGCACCCATCGGACCCCCACCGCCACCGCCCACCAGTAGGCGATCCGGTTCAGTTTCTCCTTTGCGCTCGTTTCCCCCGCTTCAGTCGCCGTTAGTTCTGTCCAGACTAAGTGATGCATCTGTTCGCTCGCGCTCGGCGCAGAGATCAGATCGGGGTTCGGAGGGCATTGCCTCCAGAGGAAGATTCACTGGGCGGCATTTTTCTTATAACAGTGATAATGTATAAGTCTAGTAAAGTTTTAACCTTTTATCTCTCTTTCTTAGCCATGACTTTCGTGTTGCAGTGGAACCTGCGTGGCTCAGAGCCAACAACTCGATCTTCCAGGCATGGCAGCCGCAAGATGGGGCTGTGATAGCCTTGCAGGAGACGTCAGCTCAGAGCTGAAAACACTCTTGTAACTTATCATTATAAATCATATCGGTAACGATCTCCCTTCTACCACGGTAGCACACGGAGGAACCGCACTTATGGTCCACAACAGCGTCCCCTCGCATTCCTTCCGTCTGCGCACTGACCTCCAGGCTATTGCAGCGACAGTGGATTTTAAAGCGTTTCAAGGTTACGATTGTTTCACTTTCTACCTCCCACCTGGTGGAAACCTACCCAGCTGACTCGCTCCATGATTTAATACGGCAGCTTCCGAACAACTTTCTCGTCCTTGGTGACTTTAAACACGCATAGCACCGTTATGGGGCTGCTCTCACACCAACAGGCGAGGCAGACACCTGGAAGAGATCATTCATAGGCACAACTTATGCATACTCAACAATGGTTCACCAACACACATCACTCTGCCTTCGGGATCGACATCGGACAATAGATTTACTCTCAGCTCCGCCACTGTCGCCGACGATTCCAGTGGCAAACCCACATGGCACCTTGTGTGGGAAGTGACCACTTATCCCATCTGCTTTTTGGTCAGATATCCCCACAGGAGGCGAGGACAGCCCCCCCCCCCCCCCCCCACCCCCCCCCCCCCCCCCCCCCCACCCCCCACCCCCCCATTGGAATTCGGAAGGCAGATGAGAGTTTTACCGGCGACTGCAACTTGGACCTTTATTTCATGGTTTCATCGACAGACGCTATGAACGAGCAGATCTGCGGTAATATAATAGGATCGGCAACCAAGTTCATTCCAAAAACATCGTCCCTCCCGAAGCGCATTCCGGTTCCATGGTGGTCCGAGGAGTGTCGCCTTGCGATCCGAGAAAGACGTCGTCGTTTTAGAACATTCCAACGACACCCCACAACCGATAACCTGATTCTCTTTCGCAAAGCGAGAGCTTGCGCGAGAAGAACAGTCCGAGAAGCTAAACACAACTCCTGGACAGCATACATCAGCACAATCAATCGTTCACCCCTCTGGGCTCTGTTCTGGCGGGCGCATTATCGGGATTTCTGTTTCGTGCACTCCCTGGCTATCACCAATTTCTTATCTTCCGAATGGCTTACTATTTATCCAACCCCCCGGAAGTGGCCAAACGTCATCCGGCAGAGTGGGCCGAACGCTGGAAGCTAGGGCACCACCCCACCCGACTTTCATCCGTTCATAAAGCGAGCGATGAGCGAATCGCCCATTGACTTCTCATGTTCTGACTCACCAGCTTTTAATGACCTTTTTACTTTTGACGAGCTTGAAAGGGCCGTAGGACGTCTGCGGAGCACAGCGGCAGGACCCGATTTGATTCACAATGACATGCTCAAGAAACTCAACGTACGATCTCTTCATTCCTTGCTAGCTTTTTACAACCACATCTGGACCTCTCACGAGTTCCCTTGTAACTGGAGAGAGGCAATTGTCTTGCCTATTTTAAAACAAGACAAAGAAGGAACTGACCCCTTACACTACAGACCCATTGCACTCACCTCATGTCTTTGCAAGCTCCTGGAAACCATGGCAAACCACAGGTTGGTGTGGTACCTGGAGAGCATCGGCTTTTTCTCCAACGCCCAGTGCGGGTTTCGGGAAAATACAGATCCCACAGACCACCTGGTGTTCCATGGACACGGCGGTCGCCGTTCGTTTGCATGCAAGCAGCACAATGTTTGCTGCTGCTGTTTGACATTGAAAAAGGCTTATGATACCGCATGGCGCCAGTGCGATTCTCCCGTAAGCTACGAGGTGCCGAGTCCGAGGTCACATGGGACATTTGTTTGCAAACTTCATCAAAAAAAACGTACCTTTCGATGAAGTGGGCTCGTCGCTTTTCAGACAGTTTATTCAAAGGAAAGTGGTGTCCCGCAGGGAAAGCGTTTTAAGTGTAACAAAATGTTCGGAGTTCTTATCAATGGACATTTGCGACTCTCTCCCACCAACAGGTCCAGCGTCGCTTTTTGTCGATTGATTTCGCCATGTGGGGTGTCGACATCCACGTCCCTGTTCCGGCATCAGAGGCAGCTCCAGATGTGCATCGACCGGTTTTGACCAGGTGGAGTCTTTTAAATGGTTTTTAAGTTCTCTTACGGGGGAAAATCCGTGTGTTTTCACTTTCTGCCGGCGTACGCGGTTACTGTCCAGAACATTGTTCCTGCGCCCTAACGAGCAACCCATCCCCGTGAAGGGACCAAGGCAAAGTTCCTTGGGTCACCTTGACAGGACGCTTGTCGTACGGCCCATATCGCCTCAGCTTGAAAAGACAAATGCACCCAGGTATGAATATCCTGAAGGTGACTCACGCATGTCCTACGGTGCAGGACAGGACAACGCTTTTGCGTCTTTACCATGCTCTAGTCAGATCTGTGATAGATTACGCATCTATTGTGTATGATGGAGCGCTGAGCAGCACGAAGCAATCCCTCGACAGCGTACACCATGCGTGTGTGCGATTAGCCACTGGCGCTTTCCGGACATCACGCAGAGCCAGCCTTCTTGTGGATGCGGAGGAAGCTCCACTGGATCTGAGACGGAAGCGCCTTGCCCTTCTTTACGTGTGTAAGATCAAGCAGGACCCGGACCACCCCACATATATTTGGATCTTTGATGAGTCACTCGTCCAGCTCTTTTCTACAACTCGTCAGAGCTCCTCCCGGGCCTTGTGTTATCGTGCTACAGCTGGTTGCAGGACACTGACATTAATCGATAGCGTGTCCACACGACGGGCCGGTCGGGTAGAGCCGTGGCGCTTATCAGGGGCTTTGCTGCTGACATAAGCCTTTACAACACTAAATCAGCCCACATTGCCGAACGATTCAAGCAGGTATTGCGCTGGAAAAAACTGGACTCCTATANAGTGGAAATAAACCCAAGGAAGAAATATACCCAAGAATTGGTGCCAGGTTCTGAAATTATGCCCAAGATGTGGCACTCCTTAGTCTACCAAAATATGCACGCGGCTAATGTATGGCCAAATGTAAAACAGTCGACAATCAGGAACATTTAGTAAAGAGTGACGACGTCATCGGCTCAGGGTCCCCGTTGAAATTCACTGGGACTGGGGATGTTACGGATTTCAAAACCAAACTCGAACTTATATTTTATTGGACCATTGTGGTTGTTTTAACTACTAACATACATAATTGCAATGCCAAGCACGCAACAAGGCATTCTCAACTCAAATATAATGTTAAGGTGGCAGTGCTAAGCAAAACTGACAAGCAAAACATTGAAATACGGGTGCAATGTGTGTGAAAAGATCCGCCCCTGTAGCTTTGTCCGCCCCTGAAACTCAGTGGGAGAGCGCTGGGCTTCTGACCTATCCCGGTAGTGGCAGCCCGGGTTCGAGTCGCTTAGGCGCTCGCTATTTACTCCTGACTGGGATGGCCTGCGGCCGGTGGCAGTGGTCGCACTCAAGGCCAGGTGACGTCAGCGAGCGAGGCAGTGTTCAGTTATGTCGGGCACGTACAACTTTCGTCTTTAAATTCTGCCTTGCGCGATCGGGTGGTGAGGTCAAGGACCAGCGCAACAAGCTCTGCTTAGGCGCGGGTCCTGACCTCGGAAAGCCATCCATAATTTCAGATAACATTCGAACAAAATTTAACAAACAAAAACAAAAATTGTGTTTGATTATTTTGTAACATATTTTGAATTTGAAAGCTACTGAAAATGAATAGTGCTGTAGTAGAGAACCATTGAGGTCAAAGAGATGTTTAACGAGTTGAGAGGTGCACTAACTTAATATGGGCAACAATCCATCAATCCCAATACCCATGCATAGCATAGGTGTAAAAATGTTTTCAAAGTTTTCAAAGTTGGTGTGGATTGCCATGCTGACATCATGTTGTTTTTATTTTGACTTTCCGAATTTCGCCCACTCGTCTTTTAAATGGTGCAAAAATGACTTGTTTTATAGAAACGGACAGCTGTTTAAATGCACACACGGTCCCAAAAAAGCACCTTGGATGATCACAGCTGCATCTCTCTTACAACAAGTTGCTTCATATTTTCCACACCAACTTTCAAGTTGGTGTGGAGCTTTCCCCTCCAACCACATACAAAGATACACCCCCATGACACAAGTCCACACAATGGAACATCTGTTGATGGTGCTCACCTGTTTCTGTGCGAGTACTGCGCCTCCCTGGGTTCCAGTCACGGGTGTGGGGGTGTTTTCACCTCATCGCCCCTTTTATATGAGCGTCAGCTGACTATCGCCTGAGGCGACGGACGGTCCCGAGGGAGTCGGGAGTCGGGAGAGAGAACGGAAGCGCCGACCGCCGGGTCGGGAGAAGCAAACGAACTCTTCTGCAGTGAATAATGGAGCTGACGGTTATCGGATTTTACAAACACAGGGTGATAGTGGGCTGTACCTGGAGGAAACAGACGCTGGCTTTCATCCGAAATTGAAGTCTATCATTATTTGACAGTGATGCGATGAATGTGCAAAGAAGCTTACGGTTAATGTTTACCGCTAGATGTTCTAGTGCTAGTGCTAGGCTTCGGACATTTCCTCTTCGGACTCTCGAGGCCTCGACATCCCATAAAGTGTCGCCATATGAAGGCCTCGTTAAGTCTCGAGATCCCATAGCCATTACCAGATTTTGGGGGTGGGGGGCATCAGGGGCAAATGTCCCTCCACAGGAATCTGAGGGGGCATTTAACTATGCGCCTCCCCTAAGCAAACCAAATGTACACACAAAAAAGGATTCTGCTGACGACCCGACCCTATCCCCCCCACCGGCTCACAATATTTGGCTGAGGGGCGAAATGTGATTTTACTGCTGACGTGGCTTCTCTCTCCGATCCAAATTCTGGCTACTTAACTGGTCCTCGGGCCTCGGCTGGGGTAACTCCGAAACAATGCTCCACCCATGGATACACCTCTGAAGATGCCCTCACACATAGCTCCAAGGGCGACCTCCTCTTACCTCCCAAGGAACCCTCCGATATAAATCTGAAGGCGACCTCCTACATACCTCCAAAGGCACCCACGATGCACGTTTTAAGACGCCCTCCCACATATGTATATACACTCTACAGGCTCCAAAAGCGACCTCCGATGCTTTTCCGATGGCGCTCTTTCACATATCTTTAAAGACGTCCTCGAATACACTTTAGGAGACATTCTTTGATACATATCTGAAACCACCCTCCGATACACCTATGAAGGCGGCCTCCCACATACCTCCAAAGGCGCCCACCGATACAATTCACCTCTAAAGGCGCCCTTTCACATAGTCCAAAAGCACCCTCAGATACATATATCCGAGGCCTGAGGGCGCCCTCCCTTCATACCTCCAACGTCGTCATTCGCTGAATGCAAGGCGGGGGGGGGGAGGTGGGGCTTTGGTCCTACCAGAGGGTTGGCTCTGGAGTATAGGAGGGTGCTCTCCGAGATGTAGAAGGGTGTTAAAGGGAATCATCGCACCTTGGGAAAAGTATGTAAAATTGAGGAGAAGAATGCCCTGATTACGGTCCTCGCAGTTGATTTTTGCGACAAAAGGTCGAGAATTTTTGGTAATTTGAAAATAGTAATATGTGTTACATGGTGACGTCAAACCCATACTTGCGCACCAAAACGAGTTTGACGTCAAAGGAGGCATAGTGTACTGCTTGTATGTAAGTGGTCAACACCGTAAGAGCCAATGTGATGGTTGAATATACTGATTGATTGATTGATTGTTTGATCGAACGCAAACTTTGCGCCGCCCAGTGACAGCGTGCTGTGCGCCCGCACGATGGGTGCAACGGTAAGTAAAACGCGAACTGCTGGGTGAACGGCGACTTCGCTCGCGCGGTTAGGGAACGTGGGGCAACGCATGACGTGAACCACTAGAGTGTGCCGAGCGCCTGACCGACCGTCGGTGGCGGTCGGGGCGGGACGCAAGGTAAGGAATACTGGGCGGACGGTTCAAAAAGCGAAGTGGGTGGCAATCACAGTGGACGTAACTAATGATAAGTATGGAAACGTCACGGGATTTGTGACGTTGATATATGCCACATATGCCCAACGGTGCGTTTTTGCGTTGAAGTCAGCAACTAGGTTCGCTCTTGACAGGGAAAAATTTGCGATTGGGGGTTCTCAGCACACCCGAATCTGGCTAAATCCAGTTAAAAACTTATGTTAAAGGTGCTGATAAGTTCTTTAAGAGGTTGTGGATGGGCGCCTCAGAGGTGTATCGAAGAGCGCCTTTAGAAGCGTGTGGGAGGGCGATTTCAAAGTTATATCGGAGGTTACCTTTGGAGCTATGTAGGATGGCGCCTTCAGAGGTGCATCGGAGGGCACCATTGGAAGTATGTGGTAGCCGGGAGGGCGCCCTCAGAAATTTGTCGGAGCCTAACCTCCCCCGCTCAACAACATCTTTCGCTGACGGCGCCCTCATGTGTGGGTTTGGTGCCCCTTGAGGGCTTGTTCCCCCTTGGCAGATTTCTAAAATATACGCCACATATTTTTTTCTTCTGAAGTTTTTTTGCTTTATAACTTAAACAACAGAGCAGTTGATTGTTACATGGTAATCACACAAAACTATAAACAATTCCTTTAACCGTTCAGTATTGCGTGCAAACGGCACTTCTTCTAAATTTTCGAATTTTCATGGCGCATCATCACCGAAAAGCCGTCACGAAACCGTCTTCTCATTTGTCTTCACCGCAGACTGCGTGGGCTTCCCGCGCCACTACTGTCTACAGCAGCCATTCCCGCGCCACTACTGTCTACAGCAGCCATTCCCGCGCCACTCCGTAACGCGCATTCGCGCCACTTACCGTCTAGCACTAGCAGCCATTCCGGACACTATGCTACCAGCAGCATTCCCCCGCGCCCACTACTGTCTAACAGGAGCATTCCGGCCATCTACGACCGTCTACAGCCGCATCTCGCGCACTACTGTCTACGCAGAGCATTCGCGCCACACGTCTACCGCAGCCATTCCCTGCGCCACTACTGTCGTACAGCGCGGGCCATTCCCGGCACTACGTCTACATCGCCATTCCGAGTGCGCCACTACGTCTACAGCAGCTTTCCGCGCCACTACGTTACACAGCCATTACACGGCGCCGACTACGCTACAGAGCCATTCCCCGAGGGCCGCGCGCGCCAATCTGTTACAGCAGCATCCTTGCGCCACATACGTCTAGCAGCAGCCATTCCGCGCACTACTGTCTACAGCAGCATATCGGCCATACGTCTACAAGCATTCCCGGCACTACGTTACAGCAGCATTGTCGCGCCACTACCGTCTACAGCGCCATTCCGCGGCACACTATGTCTAGAGCAGCATTCCTGCGAGCGCGCCATTACCCGTCCACCAGCAGGCATTCCGAGCGCCATGCACGGTCTACGGCAGCCATTCCGCGCCTTCACCGTACTACAGCAGCCATTCCCACACGCACTACTGTCTATCAGCAGCATCCAGGCGCCACACTGTACTACAGCAGCCCAAATCCCGCCCATCTATGTCTACAGCAAGATTCCGGCGCACTATCCGTCTACAGCAGCATTCCGCGCCACTACGTCTACAGAAGCCATTGCCCGCGCACTAACGTCTACAGCAGCCTTCGCCACTACTGTCTAGAAAGCAGCCATTCTGGCCACTAATGTCTAAGCAGCCCATTCCTGCGCACTACGTCTACAGCAGCATTCCGCGGCACTACCGTCTAGCGCAGCATCCGCGCCAGCTACCGTTACAGTCAGCATTCCCGGCATACGCTAGCAGCCATCCGCCACTCACGTTTAAGAGCTTCGGGCCAACTATGTTTACAGCAGCCATTCCCGCGCCATACTGTCACAGCAGCATTCCTGCGCCACTAACGCGTCACGTCAGCGATTCCCGCGCCACGTACTGTAAGCAGCCATTCTGGCGCCACTAATGTCTACAGCACCACCATTCCGCGGCCACTACTTCTACAGCAGCCCATTCCTGCGCACTACTGTCTACAGCAGCCATTTCCCGCGCACTAACCGTTAACAGCAGCAGTTTCCTGCGCCACTACCGTCTACAGCAGCCATCCGCGCCAACTATGTCTGCAGCCATTCGCGCACTACGTACAGCAGCCATTCCCGGCCGCTACTGTTAAAGAGCATTCCCGCGCCACTACGTTCAGAGCATTCCCGCGCCAAATGTCTACAGCAGCATTCCGCCCATCTAAATGTTAAGGCAGCATTCCCGCGCCATACGTCTACAGCAGCCATTCCCGGCCACTACCGTCTACAGCAAGCATTCCAACACTTACTGTCTAAGCAGCCTTCCGGCCAACTACTGTCACAGAGCAATTCGGCCACATACGTCTAAGCAGGCCATTCCTCAGGCACTACTGTCTACGCAGCCATTCCCTGCGCCACTAACCGTCTACGAGCCATGTTCCCCGGCCTGACGTCTACGCAGCCATGATCGCGCACTCGTCTACAGCAGAGGTGACCCAAGTCCCGCCAGCGCACTAGTTACAAGCAGCCCATTCCCGCGCACTATCCGTCTCGCAGCCTTCCCGCGCCACTACTGGCTACAGGCAGCCATTCCCGCTGCACTAGTCTAAGCAGCCATTCCCGCGCCACTACTGTCTACAGCAGCCATTCCCGCGCCACTACTGTCTACAGCAGCCAGCACGACACTCGCGTCCCGAGCAGACAAAGACCTGGTACGCACCTGTGATCGCCGGGGACCCCTCTTGTTTACAGGATGGGACGCACGCACCGATGGGTTTTCCTGCCTCTGCCGGAAGGGTATGGGGTGATCTCCGCCCGAGGCCGTCCTGACTCACGCAGTAGAGGTGTGCATGGTCTTTGGAAACCCACCCGACGCGGTCGTGTAACCGTGCGAAACGGGGGATCGTTCCTTCCGCCTGGTTTTGTTACTTGAAGTTTCTGGCGGATCCAAGGGGGAGGGTCTATGGGCCCCAAACCGTCTGAAATCGTTGCAAAATTGACACATTTCCTAACATAGAAGAAAATCTAAACAACTTTTATGAAGAAAAGTTTGTTTTGAATAAGCTATCAGCAAGGACAAGTGGAATCCGAGTGAGTTTTCAGAACTGTGTGATACTTTTGGGGGTTCCCCCTAAGCCACCCATGACCCCCAAACCATCGTTCTGGATTAGCCAGTGCACGCTTAAGTTGTACTATAGGTGGTCTTGTCTAGTCTCTATTTGTGTCACAAATGCAAAATTACGGAAGATTTCAGTTTGGTTTGTAGTTTGTACTTTGTATTCCCATATTATTTACTTTCGTAACTGTGTGTTTGTAATGTAATCTTTATGATAAAATACCTTTGGTAATTTTTGTTTCGCTTTGCATGGATCGTAATTGGTGATGGATAAAACCAAAGGAGCTGTCACCTTCCGAAAGTTGGGGGACGAACGTATTCTGAAGTCGATTCTTTCCATGCAACGCGGCGCAATGTTAAAACTAGAAAATGTTTTGGACGTCCTCCCGGTCCCCCTCTGGTGGAGGCCTTGGATAAAACATTTGTTTGTGAAGGTTAGCGTCATTGTTAAATTGTGCAAGCTTCGCTATCTTCCCGACTTAATTCGATGCCGGGAATTCAGCGAGGGAACGCCTGACACACACTACTATCATGGTCCGTACTGTAAATACCTGATCGACAAAGACCATCAGTTTTGATCATTTGTTTTAGCCGTGATTAAAGGGATAGTGCCACCTCGGGAGGATTTCTAAAAAGTAGCTTAAATGAATGCTGGGAATTAATTAGCATGTATGCTGTTGCTCAAACTTGCCCTAAAGTAATGTTTCGGCAAAGCATTTTCTATTTTTTCCGACTCCAAACATTGGTCCATTTGTGCACAGCCACAATATATTCAAGATGCCGCTTCCATATCGCTTGGGACTATTGCTATCAAATTGGCGCAGCTGTTTCAAAAACAAAGCCATGCATACCTCCGCAATGGATGTTTGCACTAGAAGTGGATTTTCGCAAGCAGTTGCCACCAGGGACCGCTAGTTGACAGGGGGGGTACTTTTATGTTGCAAAACAATTGTATTTCATGTTTTATTTATAAATGAACCCAAACAAATTTGTAAAGAAAATGTATATCATAAACACTGTTATTATATGCTCATGACTGCAACGTCAAAATCACTTGAAATCACTTAGCGGTCCCTGAACGCGAAACTGGCTGCAATTATCTGTCTCGTTAGCAATGTAAGCAATAGCTCCCCCGCCCCAAGCCGAGGCCCAAAGCCAAAGCCCGAATTCGCTGCAACTTGACGTTTCAACGTCTATCTGTGTTAGAGAGTAACGTCATTAATCTTTTTCGGACCAAAGTCGAGCCAGAGCTTTTAAGCCGAAATTGGGCCATTTGGGTTTGTTCTTATAATGAAAAAAGCTGAGGTTGTTGACAATATAATTAACTGTATGCACTTTTTAATTTTAAAGTTCACTGACGGAATGGTGATGTTGAGTTTGCAATATTCAAAAGACAATTTTAGTCCGCAAAGAAGTGATTCAAAATAGTGCGGAGGCGACTCAAATTTTAAGAATGATTGCCAATCATTGCTGGTGCAAATGTATTTTTTGATCTAATGGGGGCAGTTTCGGGAACCAAACTTTCCAGGTGAAATC